>BQKN01000382.1:31242-49214 GCA_022839385.1 Asparagus kiusianus | reverse complement strand
GAACATTGATTTGTACTTGAAAATAAGTCTTAGGCTTAATAAAACTCGTGAAACACATTTATAAACTGTTAAAAGCATAGGAGAAGGATTTGCCAAGATGTTACTCACCTCAGAAGTGATGATGAACAATCCCCTTCGCTGCAATCCACAAAAAGCCGCTGAAAAACCCCAAAAATCGACCAAGAATACCTAAAAACGGGCTAGGGTTTAGAGGGGGAGAGGAGGCTAGGGTTTCTCTAGGGTTTGCTGATGAAAAAGAGTGTTTTCTGGTGGAGTGAAATATATATGAGTAGATAAAACCTGACCCGAAACCCAACAGACCCGAACTGAGAAAAGCTAAAAATCCACGATGAGTCGACTCATGGTATATTATGGGTCGACTCATGGGTCATGGGTCGACCCATTATATCATGAGTCGACTCAGCAGAAACTAAATAGCAACAGGACTCGATTTCGTGAGTCGACTCATGACAGTCATGGGTCGACTCAACATGATGAGTCGACTCATGACATATTATGGGTCGACTCATGAACTAAAAACTACATTCTTTGATATCTGTTGCACACGATTTGCAAATTTGCAACTCAACCTCATACCTGAGACATATCCACATCCTCATAAACTCAAAACACTAGTTTTCATGTACAACCATGCCATGAAGATATTTTATCATATATTAAATATTGCGTTTCACTAATATTCACATATATGAATTATCAAAATCGACGGGGTCTTACAACAGATCTATCAGCCAACTGTAAGGTGCATCTGGTTGGGTTCAGTACACCTAAACCCAATTGCTGGTAGACTGAATATAGAAGAAAATTGACACATGCCCCTAAGTCTAAAAGCGCCTTATCAATGTGAGTATTACCAATGATACATGAAATGATGGGGGAACCTGGTGTAGGCGTATAAAACTGCCTATAGGTCCCTTAACACAGCTCGACGACGCCGATTCGACAGAACCGACCATCGGACGACGTATCCAAGCACGACCATTAGTCCACAATGCCGAAGCCAAGCGATACGCGACGAAGCGGATTAACGAGGCTACGAAGCTGACGAACCGCATGCAAACAATGGAATAAATCCACTCGCGTGCGGAATCAAGCCAACGATTCGGGGAGTCAACGAGCCATCCAAACAATAGCAGACTCGGACGAATTGAGATCGAATCAAAGATTCGTTTCGGACTCAAACTCAGAAGTGGATTTACTGCCAAATCAAGAATCGGATCGAATCCGAACAAGTCAACCACAGAACCGGAAAACGGGCACAAAGAGGCAAATCAACAAACACCTGGGGGACTCAGCCGAAACCGAGCCACCTCTAGGTGGCTCGGTGGCCGAGCCACCCATGGGTGGCTCGGTGGCCGAGCCACCCATGGGTGGCTCGGCCAAAGCCGAGCCACCCATAGGTGGCTCGGTGGCCGAGCCACCTATAGGTGGCTGGCCTAGTTCCGTGCGTGGGTACAGTTCAGAGCGCCTATAAATAGGCCTTCAGGTTCATTTGTTCAGAGGTTGGAAAAATTGGAGTCGAAGCTCTGCCGGATTCAGATCTCAAAACTTAAAAAGATTGGAGCTTTAAGTCTTTGAAGACTTGCCCATCCAGATCCGGTGCTCGGCGATCGTCAACGCCAAATAAGGCTAGAGTTCGAGAGGAACCGGATCTCAGATCTACGTCGTTATACTCCGGATCAAAGCTTGGTCTTTGATCCCGAGATTTGAGCGATTATTTCCTTGGTGAAACAATCCCTCCGGCTATTATTTCCTTGGTAAAATAATACCCGTTATACTGCGTAGATCCGACCGGATCTAGATTTAGCGGTGGTCCACGGATAAACCTCGGCGCAGGCAAACAACCCACGCAAGCGAACGACCGCAAAACAGGAGCTCGTGATTTGTTCGACAAACAAGAGAAAAGTTGTAATCTTTCTTTTCTTTTATTTTGATTTTCATTGTAACCGGATCTTATTAAAAAACCGGATCTTTGTAACGCATAAAGTTGTTAACTGAGATAGCAATGGAATCAATGAAGAAAGCAACAATTTTTCCCGCGAACAATCTGTCGACCACAGTGGGAGGCACCGATCTCGCTGCCGAGATCGGAGCGTCGCAGCTGCGGATCTCAATCCTGGTCGTGGAGAAGGTCGAATACGAGTTCGACCAGTAGAAGTTCAAGGAGTACTTGTCGTCCTCGTCCGGATCAACCTCCCCCCGTAAGTCCAAGAAGTTCTCCTCCAGTAGAAAGGCTCGTTGGTACGAAGATGTTGAAAACACCAACGAAGATCTTGCCCCGCTAGATGCCGAAGCTGCATTGGGTGAGATCTCTCCAACTTCCAACCAGGTCAGATCTGCTCTGGCCAAATCTTCCGTTGCCGAGGGCGTGGTGACTCTCTCGAAGAGAGCCCGCCAAAGGCAACGTCAATGCCTTGCGAAACAATTCGCAAAGGCAATGGAATCTGTGGACGGGATCCGCTACAACACGGATCTGAAGAACAGAAGAGGCAAGCAGCCTCAACAACAGATGAATGGTGGTTCCTCCAAGCCGCCAACAATGCAATGGGTCCGTGTCAAACAGAACCGTTCAACGCTGGAGGAACGCATTCGCAAGCGCCGTGCATTATCAGCACAGGCACGGGCTCAAGCTGAAGAAGCCCATAGAAAGCTTCAGAAGGAGGTGACAAAGAAGCCGCCACCAACCCGTAAAGTGTGGAGGCCGAAATCCAAAGTGGCGATTCAGGCCAAAGAGCAACCTTTGCAATCTTCGAAGCAGATTCAACCTCCGACGAACCAAACGAAGTCGCCGACAATTCCCATGGCTACTCCGGGAGGTCACACAGAATCATCCTGGAGAAAGAAGTCTGTTTTGGAGCGGCTCGGCCCACTCCCCAATGGACGATGCAAAACTCCAATTCAAGAGCGTTTGGGCTCGATAAAGAAGCCCCGAACGACTCAACTTGCTGGGGGTTGCCATAATTTTCAGCATGACAAGGAGTTCAAGGCTGCTGCGCGCGCCAATTTGCGCATCGAAGTCCAGGAGCCCGCTAAGAACTCACGTCCACAAAGGTATATTTCGAGGCGCGTAACTTTTGAAAGCCCAAAGAAGGCGATTCGCCCCCAGAAGAAAACATTGTCGTCCGATGATGATGACGTTATACCTGGGAAATCGTGCCAACACGCGATAGGTTGCTCCGACTTTCATACGGATGAGCTGTACTATCGTGCTGGGGGTACGAGCAGAGCCAAAAAGAGAAGCCCTCGTAGGCTCGAAACTCAATGCCCCTGTTCCAAACTCATTCGGGCGGTATTGTCTGAGTGTAATTGCATCAAGACGGTCCCCAAAAGAGTTTCGGTTTTTGAGAGGCTCAGTACCGAAACGTCAAAGCCAAGGCCCAGGCGTTTCCGGCGGAGAAGAACGGTGGTTGAAGACGGAGAATTTCCGAGGGTCACCGCTAACATGACCAGCAAAGGGACATTGGCACGGGATGATCTCGAGTCGATTCTGAAAGCATCCCGACGTCTAACCCGTTTGTAGTCTGGAGCCATCGCACAAAGGACGTATGGTAGGGTTCGGACAAGATTACCTTCAAAAGATGAAGAGTCAGATGCCTGCTCTGCGGTCGCATCAGATAATACAGTATCCAGTGAAGGGGAACCCCGCGAGTCGCTAATGATAAGCGCGGAACAAGTAGCCAAGATGCTCGAAGAGGCCATGGCTAAACAACAAGAGAGCTTCAGACTCGAGATGCAGATGGCCATGCAGACCATGAGAGAGATGCATGACTAACAAATCCAGGCATTGAGGAACCAACAAGGTGAACCAAGTTGTCGTAACCAGAACAATCTGGAAGATGAGGACACAGGTGCAAATGAAACTCATAACGCCAATAACCCTCCCATCAATGCAGGGGGTGGTAACGAGGATGCTAACGAAGATACAAGTGAAAACTTGAAGATCAAAAACCTCGAGAGCAAAATCAATACATTGATTTCCGCTCAAGAGATAAAGAAGACGGGCATTCCTTGTCCATACCCAAGAGAGTGGGAATTAATCCCCTATCCGGCGAAGTTTAGTCTAATCAACTTCACGCCGTTCGATGGGAAAGGTTCCCCCACTCAGTATTTGATTTATTTCAAATCGCACCTGGGTGTCATCTCTGGTAATGAGCCTCTAATGGTGCGGTCATTCGTTGGCACTCTTCGCGGAGCCGCCTTCGATTGGTATCGTCGCCTCAAGCCAAGAAGCGTAAATAGTTAGGACGACATGGAGACCAAATTCCTCGCCAATTTCTTCGATGATGACACGGAGATATCCATCGGGACGTTGCTCGACGAGAAACAAAAGGACGGAGAATTAGTCGATACCTTCGTCAAAAGGTTCCGGAACAAAGCGTTGAATTGCCGGGACCCGATCACTGAGGAGTTTATTCTCCAGACCTGCCACAATAATCTATCCTTGGACGTGTTGGAAGCAATGGGGACAGCACCATCCAACACTTGGAAAGACTTGAAGGTGCGTGGTGAACAAGCCGAACGCTTCCTCCGAAGGAAGAAAGCCGAGAGGAGCCAATCGACGACGAATCCTCCGAACTCGAACTTCGCCTCCCGTGGTAAGGGCAAGGCACCTGTAGCCGCTGTTGATGCTAATCAAACGTCACAACAGCAGCCCCGGAGACAGCAGAAGACTTCAGGTCAGAGGCTCCAAAAAGAGTACTCCTTCAAGGACGAAGATGTTCCAGCCATCTTCGAATCCCTCCTTGAAAATAACAAGATCAAGCTGCCACCGATCGCGAATCAGGAGGAAGATGACAATACTACGGATCCAAAGTACTGTGCGTATCACAGGAGGATCCTTCATCCCACTAAGGATTGCTTTACTCTCAAGAATAGCATCCGGACCTTGGTGGAAGCCGGCGTCATAACGCTAGGGTAAGCCAATTGAGAACGGCAAAACTCCAACCGGTATAAGAGTATAAACTGCTTCCTGACACTCCGAAGAGTATATGAGTATAAACTGCTTCTCCATCCTCCAACCGGTATAAGAGGCTAAACTGCTCCCTGATACTCCAATAGGTATATGAGTCTAAACTATTTCCTTTCTTCCACGGGAAGTTCCTGGAGAGTACCATGCGTGGTATTCTTAAGGATAACCCGATCGTGCAGCTGATACAATGATACAACCAGTTTTTCTAAGAAAGCTGGGGTGGATAATTCGTGTAACGGGAAGTTCCCGGAAGAATTTTAAAAGTAATATTCTTAGGGATAACCCGATCATTATGAATAAAGTGATAAACACTAAACTCTTATTATAATTTCCGAACACTCTTTTGCTGAGATGAGATTCGATCACTTCATTGGATCAATCTTCCCTCACAAAACTCTCATTGGTGTTTGACGACTCATAATCTCCACCACAGAATCCCCCACCGATCAAACTAATTGACGGCGGGACCACCAAAATTCTTTCCTGTTTAATCTATTCAAACTTCCGCTATGTTCGCGCACTCAACACTTTCATTGTTAGAGTCCGGACATATTGTTTAGAATTCTGATCTATCAATCATTGACGAATTGTCAAAGCCCCCTTTTTGTTAAGTCTTTGTCACTTAACATCAGGAACCCCCTTTGAGTGATTTGTACGAATCAACATTCCTACAGTGATTTGTACTCTCACTCTCACTTTCCACTTGGTCAAACCTTCCTACAGTTAGGACCAAAACCAAAATCTCCTCTCGATTCCTTCAATGAACGAGAGGCCCACAAATCAAGCGATCAAACCTTCTTACAGTTAGGATCGTTTTAAACCCCCCGCTTGGTCAAACCTTCCTACAGTTAGGACCAAAACCACGATTCACTCTCGATAAACGAGGAATTCATCTTTAGTTCGGTAATCAAACCTTCTGACAGTTAGGGTTATCCGAATCTTTTCGATTCTCGGAGTGGAGATCCCACTCTTAGTTTCACCTTTCCGGATTCTGGGGGTGGAGGTCCCACCTTAAGTCTCCTTTCCTTGTTCGGGGAATAGAATATAAAATTCTTCCTTCCCACACCAATCCGTTTCCAAGAATTTAGGATTCATCCAAGGAAGTTTATCCCGAGTCCTAAGCAGGGATAAGTCTGCGCCTAACACGCGCTGCCGGTTTAGTCTTTTTCCGCAGAAAAAGACACCAGAGTTCAATTCTGGGGTATTTTATCCTGAAACCTAAGCAAGGATAAGTCCGCGCCTAACACGCGCCGCCGGTTAGTTCTTAACCGTTGAAAAGAACACTCGTCCACATATTAAACATTGTGGCAGGTTGTTATTAATGACACCAAAATCCATGCCTTACACGCACGGGGAATTTCATCCTGAATCCTAAGAAAGGATAAGTCGACGCCTAACACGCGTCGCCGGTTTAGTCTTTTTCCGATTGAAAAAGACACCAGAGTTCAATTCTGGGGTATTTTATCCCAAAGCCTAAGTAGGGATAAGTCAGCGCCTCACACGTGTCGCCGGGTAGCCTATTCCCGTAACAAGTGGTAAAGTCTATGTATTCAACATCATAGCACAAAGTCTAAAGGAGTTCATTCCTTTAGCACAACGTCACATGCGGAACGGATTTAAACAATCCGCATGTAAGCCCGATTCAAACGGTAATCGGTAAGAGCATGTCAAATCCGTTGAAGGCTGAGGATTTGCCAAAAATCCTAAGTCAACGTCTCATACACGTTGCTGTTTAGTCTTTTCACAGGAGAAAGACGAAGTCTATGTATTCAATATTGTTGCACTAAAAGGGTTAACTCTTTTAAGCTTAACGTCACATGCGGAACGGACTTAAACAATCCGCATGCTAGCCCGACTCAAACGGTAGTCGGTAAAGGCTAATCAAACCCGTTGATGGCTGAGAATTTGCCAAAAATTCTATAAGTACGAGTCATTGACGCATCAATTCTATGGATTGGTCTCGTGACTTGAGTATTCGCACGCTCCAATACCTTAAGAGCTTAAACTGTGTATACTCCAGCAGACGTACGAGTATAAACTGTGTCAAACGCCGAACAGCGCGTCGCAATGAAGCCTGGATGCCGGACAACGCGTCGCAATGAAGTTTAAACACCAGACAACGCATCACAAAGAAGCTCAAACGCCGGACAATGCCTTATAAATGAAGATTCAACACCGTCAATCGATGATCAGTTCTATGTTGAATCAACCAACTCGAGCTAAAAAGTCAAGAAATCAAGAATCGACTTCAAGTTCAAAATTCCGACAGACGGTCAGACAATAAATGCAGCACCGGAACCTTTTCAAGCATTCGACAAAGCATCGAATATCCTGAAGGAATTGAAGGAATCCAGAACAGAAACCATTCCAAAGTCCCATTACACCGACTGAAGGTTGGGACAATCACATCCAAAGTATTCCAGACTCTTCTATAAAAGAACGAGATTGAAATACTTTGGAGGGGGTATCTGTAGGCGTATAAAACTGCCTATAGGTCCCTTAACACAGCTCGACGACGCCGATTCGACAGAACCGACCATCGGGCGACGTATCCAAGCACGACCATTAGTCCACAATGCCGAAGCCAAGCGATACGCGACGAAGCGGATTAACGAGGCTACGAAGCTGACGAACCGCACGCAAACAATGGAATAAATCCACTCGCGTGCGGAATCAAGTCAACGATTCGGGGAGTCAACGAGCCATCCAAACAATAGCAGACTCGGACGAATTGAGATCGAATCAAAGATTCGTTTCGGACTCAAACTCAGAAGTGGATTTACTGCCAAATCAGAAATCGGATCGAATCCGAACAAGTCAACCACAGAACCGGAAAACGGGCACAAAGAGGCAAATCAACGAACACCTGGGGGACTCGGCCGAAACCGAGCCACCTCTAGGTGGCTCGGTGGCCGAGCCACCCATAGGTGGCTCGGCCAAGGCCGAGCCACCTATAGGTGGCCGGCCCAGTTCCGTGTGCGGGCACAGTTCAGAGCGCCTATAAATAGGCCTTCAGGTTCATTTGTTCAGAGGTTGGAAAAATTGGAGTCGAAGCTCTGCCGGATTCAGATCTCAAAACTTAAAAAGATTGGAGCTTTAAGACTTTGAAGACTTGCCCATCCAGATCCGGTGCTCGGCGATCGTCAACGCCAAATAAGGCAAGAGTTCGAGAGGAACCGGATCTCAGATCTACGTCGTTATACTCCGGATCAAAGCTTGGTCTTTGATCCCGAGATTTGAGCGATTGTTTCCTTGGTGAAACAATCCCTCCGGCTATTATTTCCTTAGTGAAATAATACCCGTTATACTGCGTAGATCCGACCGGATCTAGATCTAGCGGTGGTCCACGGATAAACCCCGGCGCAGGCAAACAACCCACGCAAGCGAGCGACCGAAAAACAGGAGCTCGTGATTTGTTCGACAAACAAGAGAAAAGTTGTAATCTTTCTTTTCTTTTATTTTGATTTTCATTGTAACCGGATCTTATAAAAAAACCGGATCTTTGTAACGCATAAAGTTGTTAACTGAGATAGCAATGGAATCAATGAAGAAAGCAACAATTTTTCCCGCGAACACCTGGATCTTTAGGTTTTAAAGGTATGGGATTTGATAGCATTTCACTAATATTGGCAGCTAAAAAGACTTTCTGTGGGACATTTATTCTCCTCTTCTTAGTGCATAATTCTTTTAAAAATTTAACATAAGATGGAATTTGTTCAATTACATCTAAGAGAGGAATGTTGATCTTAACCTGCTTGAATGTTTCTAGGATCTTCTCCTAATGAGGAGAGTGTTTCCTTGGCCTGAGTCTATCTGGAAAGGGAGCAACTGGTCTAAATCTATCAAAAGCAGGCTCAAGTTCGGGTTCAGGTTCTTGGTCATCTAAGGGGGGTGATTGTTGAATAGATTCATCAGAAGGTGAAGGAGAAGGAATTTGTATTGGATCAAAAGTTTGACTTGGAGGAGTTCTCACTTGATTATCCACCTGTCTACCTGACCGAAGTGAATGGATTGCATTCACTTGAGCTTCATAGGATGGACTACATCCTGTGTCTTTAGGGTTAACAATGGGTTGACTCGGAAATTTTCCTTTCTCTCTTTCACTCACGGCACTAGCTAGTTGATCAAGTTGGGATTCTAATCTAGCTATAGCTTGAGTGTTGGAGTTGAGCATTTGTCCAGTTGATTGCATGAAGGAATTCAGAGTGCTAGACGTTTGAGTCAACATATTTGTGGTTTGAGTGGAGGCCTTAATTATGGTTTCCAAACCTCTTTCCAAGACATTAAGACGGTTATCCTGATCGGGATTGTGATGAGTCTGAATTACAGCTTGATGAAGAGGAGACTGATTTTGATACGGCAGATTGGATTGTTGAAATTATGGATGAGAATTGAAAGGAATTGTGTTTCCCCTAGGAAAATGTTAGGGCGAAGCGGGAGTGAAGTTTTGAGTTCCGGGAGAATTTCCTTGATTCCATGCAAAGTTGGGACGATTTCTCCAACCTGGATTGTAGGTTGGAGAAAATGGATCATTCACCGAATACTGAGATGGGCTCTCTAAAAACTTCCAAGCTTCATTGGGGATTTCAATCCTATTGGGATAACATAAATCTTGGAGAACATGTGGATTAGCCATTAATTTGTTCAAAATGAATTTGTTGATGTGTATTGTCCCTAATCCACTTTTTGCATGCACCTAACACAATTTCTTTTTATACCTTTTTTTAATAAAGAGAGAAAAATTAGTTTTTTTTGTTTTTATTAAGAAGAAAAAGGAAGAAGGAAAAACCTAATTAAAATAAATAAAAAAATCAATCACTTTTTAATCACTTTAACTCTAGGGTTAAGCCTAACTCAGCTAGACCAGCTCCTAACCAAAAATTCCTTAAGTGAAAAGATAAAAGTTTTACTGGGTTAGTTAGCCAGGTAAGGATAGGAACAGAGGTTGATCAGAGATCGATTAAGTACCTCGTTCCTTGTAGAGCACTTTACGCAACCCTTAAACCTTGCCTTAGACACTAACTAATCCAAGAAAACTTAAACCGGTTCACCTAAAGATTCTTTGTTCCTTATTGAGCTTGATTCCTTAGGGCCAACGTCTAATGAGTTTTATTAGGCTTGGGTTGTGTAGTGAGGAATTTGTGATTTTTGGGCTAAGGTAAGGGTGATGAAATCGCTCACCTTATCTTGATTAGGGGGTTTTTCCCTTAAGAATATTTTCAAGTGTGTGCCAAATCAAGATGCTCAAATCACTTGGTGAATTCCTACTAATATATGAAATACAACCCTATGAATTAAAAGCAACTAAAAAGGATGGTAAAAAGAAAAATCTTTTTTTTAATTAAGGTTAACAATCAAACAAATGAGAAGGGGGAAATTTGTTTGAATTTATTATCTTGTTAGTAAATATCAAGGTGGAGGATGAATTTTATTATGGTCAACGAAAATAAAATCTCTTTTTTTATTAGATCCTAATTGTCGCTAATTGCGAGAAACTAGTTAAAGGTGTGGAATTGAAAATATTAGGAAGAAGACTTACCACAAGCGAATCTCCAATCCTTGATCTCCAATCCTTGATCTTTAATCTCCAAGTAGTTCTTTCACAAGAAACACACAAGTTAAAGAACCAAAATAATTAAAACCTACTTAAGCACCCTCCCCGGCAACGGCGCTAAAAACTTGATGCGGCATAAACATGTACCAAAAAATACTGCAAGTGCACAACTAATCAAGTTATAGTATAAGGAGTTATCGATCCCACGAGAAAGGTGTTTTGTAGGAGAAAATATAAAATTGGTTCTTATGTTGTGTGCGTGACAAATAGGAGTGATGAGTGAATGTGATTGTGAAGAGATTGAGAGAGTGAAAATGGTGCGTAAATAGGCGTAAAATGTAAGTGAGAGTGGATGTGACAAAGAATGAATGTGATCAACAAGGCAAGAATGAATAAAATCGAGAAACAAATGAAGATCAAGAATGAAAAAAATAAAATTCAAGAATAAAAGAAAATGCAAGAAATTAAAGATGGTGGATTCAATTATAGATATGGGTGATCTAAAATTGAACCCACTTCTTTAAAAAAGGGTGATTCCCTAGAGGGTTCTAGCCTCAAGGTGAATAGTGTAAGAAATTAAAATCTAACTACAAAATAAATTATAAAATCTAAACTACAAAATAAATTACAAGAATTAAATACAAGAAAATAAATCTACTATATAAGCATGAAATAAATCTAATCTATAAGCATGAAATAAATCTAAGGCAAGAGGGTTCTAGCCTCTTGTCTATTTAAACAAGAAAATAAAATATAATTACAAGCATGAAAATAAATCTAAACTAATAAGCAATAAAAGAAAAATAAGAAAAAAAACTTCAAATTAATCTCCATCTTCATCTTCATCTTCATCATCCAACAAAGAGAAGGAGAGAAAAATTTAAAGTGGTGAAAAAATTATTTTATTAATTGTAACAAAAAGTTACAAATTTCGAAGGCCTTCTCAATTAAGAGTAGCCCTCCTCTCCAAAAGAAGTTATAAAAATTTTCATACCTCTAACCCCTCACTCTCAACCCCTATTTATAGTAAACATCAGTGAATGAGAGCCCTTGGATCAAACTTGAGCCCCAAGAATGTAATTTCGGCCGTTGATGAAATCTGGATGACTTCGCATCAGTACAGGCATCGATGCCCGCATCGATGCTGGCATTGATGTTCAAATAAAAATTCTTACTTCACGGCTGGCTTCGTCTTGTTGAGATAGGTGATTTTCATATATTATATGTTAAATTCCGCCTTCTGGATTAGGAGATATCGTCGTTTCTTTACGGCCAACTATCTTGAATATATTGTTTTTCATATTTAATTTTTTTATTTTCTCCGGCTTCTACAGACTACTCGGTTTGATTCTGGGCTTAGGATTTTTGACTCTTGCTTGTGTTCTTCATTTAATTCATGGGTTTTTGTTGAGATAATAGATCTTGGGCTTTATTATTCACTAACCTGCAATTAAAGATAAAAACAATTATTAATGGCATATTTATTCATATAAAATAGATAGTGAGGATATAAAATTGTAATAAAATGTGATTATCAAAACTTCATGGGAGTTCAACTCCCGTGAAGTTTAGTGTATTTTTAAACTTCAAGGAAGTTGAACACCCGTGAAGTTTAATTTCTTCATAAATTTTCACGGGAGTTCAACTCCCGTGAAAATTTATGAAGTGAGTTAGGATGAAACTCCACGGGAGTTCAACTCCCGTGGAGTTACAGGCCGCATTTCCCAGAAAGCACTCTCTGGGAAATGCCGCCTGTAACTCCACGGGCTCCCGTGGAGTTACAGGCCAAAGTGCTCTCTGGGAAATGCCGCCTGTAACTCCACGGGAGTTGAACTCCCGTGGAGTTTGGCGTGCCTATAAAAGGCGCGTGTGACCCAGCCTGACCCCAGCCCAATAAACCCTAGCCTACCTCCCTCGTCCCCAATCGCCACCGCCCCAGCGCCCGAGCGTCGCCACCGCCCCAGCGCCCGACCGCCGCCACCCCAGTGTTCGACCGCCGCCGCCCCAGCGCCCGACCGCCGCCGCCTCCTTTCCGATCGCCGGCGTCGTCAGATCGTCGTCAGATCTCAGTCTCAGTCTAAAAAACAGGTAAATTCTTCCTACAAAAATTTATACTCTCTAATTTTTGTATACTCTCACTATTTCATTGTGATTACATGTAAAAATCTAGATTTTAGAATTTAATTGTTATTTACGAATTTTGTGAAGGGAAAAAATTTGTGGAATTAGTGTGGAAATTATCAATACTTTTGTGAAATTAGAGAGGAAATTATCAATAAATATGAAAATTAGTGTTACTATATATGTATGACATAAATTAGATTTTAGAATTTAATTGTGAATTATTTACAAATTTTGTGAAGAAAAATTAAATAATTTTGTGTATTTAGAGGTGAAATTATCAATTAATGTGGAAATTAGAGTTACTACCTAAATGTAAAAATTAGTAACAATCAATATTTATTCGGCTTTTTGTGTAATATTGATCTTTAAATTTTCACTCTTCAGAGGTAACGATAAACGATCGAATCGTAATTCTCTGTTCTTATGATGAGAAGATTAATTACCTCGAAAATAATATGCCCGTTTATGAAGGAGGCGTGACTAGACCGTTGTTCATAACAAAATCGTGTGCTTTCGACGAGTTGGTTAATGAATTACACAAACTTACATCAACCAACTAATATGAGTATCACCTCAGTGTGGTTTGTAATTATCCTATTGTGGGGAACAAAACAAGTGACATTCTAATATCAAGTGACTATGATATGGGTCTCATTCATGTATTACACGATGAGAAGCGTTCGGTCGCATTGTTCATTGAAAAAATCAGAGGGTTTTTTGCATGCATTAGATATCATATCCCTAGTGTGGGGACGCGGCCGATTATATTCATATCTGATAGGATGAAAGGAATTCCAAGAGCACTCCAATGACATTTCCCGCCACCACATGCACATCGCTATTGCTTGCGATATATTAGAGACAACTTCAAGAAGAAGTATGGAAACGCTCAGGTTGAAGACTTACTTTGGCAAGCCGGTTGTGCAACAGAAAAATATGTTTATGAACAAATACGAGAGAGGATTAAGTTCATTTCACGAGCTGCACATGATTGGATCGAAACTAGTTTGGGTCCAAACAATGTTGATAAGTGGGCTTTATGTGAGGATGACGGCAAACGGTTCTGTATGATGACTATGAATGCTTCTGAGAGCTTCAATGTCGTGCTCAGGGGAGCACGCGGCATGCCAATACAGGCACTAGTTGCTAAAACTTTTTACAGGCTTAATAAATTCTTTCTCTGACATCGAGAACTTGGTGAAAATATCTGCTCAGAGCTAACACCGAAGGTTGATGAAATGCTAGCGGATCGGATTGTACAAGCTCGGTCCTTTCAGGTCGTACGATATAGTTTTAATAAATGGGAGGTTATTGAGTGTATATATGCTCATATTTTAATCACAGGTCTATTCATTATGGATCCGAGACTAATAAATCCCGACGTTTTGTACCTTCAGGCGAGTCATTGTTCAGACCATATTGGTTCGGGACAGGTAATAAGAATAAATTATATATATATTTCTTCGATTAATGTAAATTTTTGTTTGAATATACTTAAACATTTTTCGTTTTATGTGCAGCCCGTACCAGACATCACGATGATCGAGCATTCCCAGAGTCATTCAGCTTAGGTCATTGAGGATGAGAGGGTACTAGAGCTGATCGCTCAGGCCGGTTTTCGGCAGTATCCTTTGGCATACAGGTATAATTGTACATACATATTTCATTCGTATTGAATTTGTACTTATATATTCGCTATTCTGCATATAGGTATAACGTGCGATATGCTCAGTACAGATCAGCGACGCGTCATCGTCAGTTTTACCAAAATGAGTTTGATGGCCTCCAACACGAACATGTAAATATAAAACTCAAGAAGTATGAATATTATAGTTTTTTTGTATGATACTGATAAATGTTTTATTTTATTTCAGTTCAAGTGGAGACCCTATACACCGCCGGAGCTCGATATGCATTCTCTTGCACCTATCTGCCGAGATAGTCTCGACTTGTGGAGATCCAGTGTTCCATTGATTTGTTGGAAGATCGTGGAGATGCATGTTTCGGACCGTGTGCTATGACAGTTTACGCTCTCTCAGCATATTCTAGATCCTGTCGAGCAGATCAATCGTCGGGTAGGCTCACAGGTAGGATGCATGTCCCGTACTAACTGGGCCGTAGTTCGTGTGGCCTACATAGACAGGTAGGTTCACAGGTGGGATTTCATACACTATACGAGGCCCACAACTGTTGACTATACCGCGTATATGCGTTAGTATTGGGGTATCACATGTAGATGGATCACGCGTGACCCACAGCCGTCAGCTGGACACATACCACGCCCACCGACAGATAGTTACATCCCTAGTGGGATGAACGAGAGAGATTACATAAGTTTCTAAGCTAAATTATAACATTTTTTATTGAGTTGGTACTTAATAAATTGTTTACCTCGCAGGTCCGTGTTTTAGATAGCATTGATGCTGATATTGATGCGCACGTGACTGAGATTCAGGATCAGGTGGCGTTAGGGCTCATCAGCAGGATCAAGAAGAGCATAGCGTAGGTGTTTCATAAGACTCATGTCGACGAGTTCGCAGGCCGTGAGGACAGGTCTCGTTCATTTGGACGGGCGTACGCTCGACGTCGACGGTCACGTGATGATGACGCCGACACTTCTCATGCCGATGGAGCCGGCACTTCGCATGCCGATGGAGCCGGCACTTCGCATCTTCATACACAGCCAGATACTCAGATAGTTGAGGCTCATCAGCAGGAAACCAGGGGGTGGGGAAGAGCGAGGGGGAGGGGGAAAAGAGGGAGAGAAAGGAGGGGAGTTATATTAGGTTGTATTTGAACTTATTTGTTAAAATTTATAACTTTCCTGAATTTTCAAATACTAAACTTTTGAAGATCAATTATTGTTCATTTACATAATCGTGCGTGTTTAATTCATGATTGAATTATGTATATATTGTTGTGATTGTTGTTTGCAAATAAATTGGTATATATATGAGTTAACAGGTACGTATACAAAACATGCACAACAGGCTGTGCATGTTTTGTATAACCTGCAACTTCACGGGAGTTCAACTCCCGTGAAGTTGCAGTCTCAACTTCCCAGAGATCACCTCTCTGGGAATATTTTCCTGTAACTCCACGGGAGTTGAACTCCTGTGGAGTTTTTCGCTTCATTAATCTTCACGGGAGTTGAACTCCCGTGAAGATTTATGAAGAAATTAAACTTCACGGGAGTTCAACTCCCGTGAAGTTTAAAAATACACTAAACTTCACGGGAGTTGAACTCCCGTGAAGTTTCCCAAAATTTTTTATAAAAACCGACCTGTTTTCAGCGCCTAGGCTGAAAACAGGTCGGTTTTTACAATTTTTTTCAAAATCGGTCTTTTTTTACAAATAAAAACCCAAAAAGGTCGGTTTTGAAAATTTGTCCCATTTTCTTTCCTTTTTTTCTTCCTTTAATGCTATTACTTCTCTTAATGTTTTCAGGTTCTTTCATCAGCAGGCAACTTGATAAGATCAATTTCATAGGATTCTTTTGCAACCTCCTCTGACTTTGTTTTTCTCACCCATCTTTCTCTTCCCTCGCCTTCCAACCTCGGTCACAATATCCAAACACCTTAGTGAGTAGACAGGAAACCCCGTACTTGCCTCTTGCTTCTTTAAATTGGTGGGATATGAGATATGGGATGTTTACTTGCTTATTAGTTGTTTAGGGGAATGTTCATGGCTTACTCCTATCCCACTTCAACTCAGAGAATGGACTATATATTATGATCTCTCCTTCGTTAGGCAAGTTAATTCACTACTGAAGGTTCCGTGCAATCTAACCTTTACACTCTTAACTTCAGTAAACACAGATCAATCAAATAGATTTCTAGTCTTGTTGGCATAACACTTGTCTAGGGTAGAGTCGTTCTATTTTGAAGTGTTTATGTACGTTACCATCTTCGCCGAAATTAACTTCCGGAAAGTTGAGATCTAGGAGCCATAGAGGCAAAGGAATTTTTGAGTCTCCTCTCGATTACCCATTGCTTTCGTATGGCAGATAGTATTTAATCACCCTAAAAGAATTTTTTTTGCTTGTTTGTTTATTTGCTTTTTTTTTGCTTTTTTGGGGGGTTTTCTTTTCTTTTTTTTTTGGGGGGGGGGGGGTTGAATTGTGACTTGGGTGCGTGACAACTTTTTTAGAAATTTAACATTTTCATTTACATGTATATAATTATTCTCAATCAATTATTTTAAATAAGTTAAACAATTTCCACAACGCAATTGTAGTATATAACTTGCAACTCACATAAGAAAATTAAATGCATAAGTGTAAAGAAGCAAGTTTAGAAATCACCACAGAGAAATACAACCATAAACACAAAGATTTAAGTGGTTCTGCAAATTTGTCTACATTAATTTTTCATGCCAGAAAATGTAGTTCCTGATTAGGGGTGACAATTGTACAGGGTCCTCTTAGTTCATTTATCTTAATGGATCGACGTGCGTACATCAAAGTCATTGACTTGCCCTAGGTCGGCTATGATTTCTCGTATTGTCCATTGCAATCACCTCACAATCTCTCTAAAGATCCAGCAGCTATGGGCCGGCTATGATTTGTCAAAATTATCCATTACAATCACCTCACAAGTGTTAGAACATTGTTCGGGGTGTAACGATGTTCATGCAATATCTCTTGTTTGATTAATAAAAAACTCTCCTTTGGTACTAATTAGTTTGTGAGATGATATATTTCAAGAATAGCCATGTACAAACAAGTTGCGACTAGAAACGATGCAAAAATCAATACAAGAGTTGATTTCAACCTATTAACCATCGACGGTCTCGAGGCACCATCGATGGTCTCACAAGTCATCGATAGACTACTGTCAACAATCCGAATTTTCCAGAAATGAGAAATCGAACCATCACTGGACTGCAGTCAACCATTAATGGTCTCTTCAATCATTGATGGACTACAGTCAATAATCAACAAATTTTAGAAACTAGAATTTGGATAATCGATGGACTACATGGGACCAACGATGATCATAAACGGGCCATCCATGATCGAGTTTAACCATTGATGATTTGGACGCGTTTTAGTAGATTTCAGGATACTGTCTCAGCTATTTGTTGACAGATTTGATCTCCTATTGGAACTCTAATTAGAGACTGATAATGGAGGTAAATAAAATAAAGTTGTAAGTTGTAAAACCCCGTGAATTTAAATATTATGTGATAAATAATAATAAATATGTTATATGGTGATAAATAACATATTTTGATGCTTGAGTATGCTAGGGATTGGTTTGAGATCAATCCAATATATATATGTGAATATAGGAGTGAAATCAT
>BQKN01000382.1:0-12941 GCA_022839385.1 Asparagus kiusianus | reverse complement strand
TTGGTTTGACGTTGTCGAGCTGTGTTAAGGGACCTATAGGCAGTTTTATACGCCTATACTCACCAACCCAAATATACTATGTATGAAAATACAATAAGCTCAAGTGGGTGTGTGTAACAATGAGTGAAATCAAATCAAAAATAAACTCAAAATAAAACTAGCTTTAATAAGATGATAATCAAACAAATAGATATAAAGCTAGAAATAGAGTTTAGAAAACTTCTCAATAGATCAAGAGGTAGAGGAGAAAGGTTGGATGCTCAAACACCAATGGTTGATCTCCTCAAGCTCTTGTGAAATTGATATCACAAAACAAAATCTCAATTTGCTTAAAAGCTTTTTAAACAAAACTTAAACTAAACACAAATCCTTGTTAAAACTTGTTTAAAACACTCTCTTGGGTGTAAAAAATAGTTATGACAAAGGGGTATATATAGGGTAGAAGAAAATAACCCAAAAAATCTCAAAAACCCACTAAAAAACCAAAAAACAGAAGTTACCATTACTGTTCAACGGTCGGGTGCTACAGTAATGACGATCGATCGTGCTACAGTACGGTCTATTGCACTGTTCACAGACAGTTTCTGTTTTTGACAGATTCTGGAATTTTACGTATCTAACTTTTTAAAATCAATTAAAAATAGTAAATTAACTCCAACAATCATGAAATTTTGAGGAAAGGTTCTTGACATGTAGATAAACATGTTAGAGAAAGAATTTAGGAAATATCATTTCCCAGTTGAGATAAATAACTATTTGAACACAGATATACAGTTTCTAAAAAAAACTGTAGAAAATACGGTTTTGTAAATTCAATTGAAAATAACAAAACAACTCCAAAAATAGTAAAACTTGGGAAAATGTTTGTACATATGATTATAAACATGTAAATGAAGAAATTTTTCAAATCGCATTTTTCAATTGTGAAAACACATCAGTTTTGCAAAAACATGCACGAACATGTGCACGAACATGAGCTAATTAAAAACTTAATTTTGTAAATTCAAATAACCATAACAAATTAATTCCAAAATTGATAAAACTTTGGAAAACATTTATAAACATGAAATTAAACATGTTAGAAAAAGAATTTCTCAAATTGAGTTTCCCATTTATGAAAACTCATGTATTTTGCAAGTGTGTCCAAAACATAAAAATGTGATATACATGAAATTTGACGTTTTGACATAAACAATGTTTTAAAACCCTATGAAATGATTTTATAGACTTAATGAAATGTGTATACAATAATTATTAAGTCTATAAACCAAAACTTGTGTATATATATAACTATATATATAAAAACCAAATGTGTGTGTGTATATATGATTGAGTTTAAAGTACTAACACACATAATATAAAACCTAAACTAAATATACCCAAGCTTGATTGATCTTCGATGCAGCTCAACTTGGTACACTTGCGGATGAAGCTAGAACTTGGATCTTCAATTTGAATTGCATTGGCTTCACTCCACAATTCCGCCATCCTTCAATGGATATGATCGTGAATGCGTAATTCCATCCATCCTCCAACATATTGTTTGCCTAGAATAGATACAAAAACACAAACACTAGACAAACAATATTAGTTGTAAATTATTTGTTAAATATCATCAAAATAAGAAGGCCAACAATCTCCCCCTTTTTGATGATGACAAACAATTTATGAAAATGATATATGCATGAAAGGAAATAAATATATAAATTATAATTCACATGCATATAAATAAAAAAAATGTATACTCACAATATTTCTCCCCCTTTGAAAATATGAAAAAGAGAAAAACAAAAGAATAAAGAGAGCGAAAGCTCCCTCTATCAATAAGCATAGGCGAGTATCAAACAAGTATAGAGATGGCTCCCCCTATCAAAATGCCGTATGGAGTATATGAAATAAAGACCAAGGCAAAACATGTGAGCAAGCATAGATAAAAAATATGCTAAATATTACTCACATACAATAGGATAATGAAAACACATATAGATATATCATTTATGAAAGAAGTGTCTCTTACACAATTATAGAAACATAGTGTATAAAAATAGATCTATGAAATCAAAAGAAGGAAAAACATGAGGATCATAAAAAAAAGAGTTTTCAAATGAAAACAAATCACTCAAAAGAAATTATAAATCAAGATTTAAATCTAAGAACAATGTTTGATCAATAAAGAAAACTTTCTTTGAAGAACTTGATCAAACCACTCATAGAATGCATTATAAAGCACGAATAGATGATCCATAAGTACAAACACATAAATATCATCATATAAGTGAAATATAATGAATTCAAAGCAACAACGCAAAACATAATTTTTGACAAAATGCAAGAGAGGCAACAATATCAAGCTCTTGAGCTTGTTTCAACTCATATAAATAATTTTAGCACGCGGTAAACAAGATTCGGGAATAAGCACCCAATACACCCGGGGGGTTACATAAATATAAACCTCTCATCAAAATAAAACAAATAATCATGAAAACAAAAGAATTTGACCAATAAAAGGAATTGTTTTCATAAAAAATTTAAAAATATATTTTTCGAAACCAAGAAAAAGAAAAAGAAAAATACTTAAATTTTTGGCTTAAAAATTATTTTGGCACCCAAGTATTCTTGGTACCGGTTTGTTTAGGGACATGACCCCTATCAATAAAGCTTAAAGCCCTTGGGTTATGAACCCATTTGGGTGCGTTTAGTGTACGAACACGGTCAAAACAAAAATTGTATAAATGACCTTTTCGATTGCAATAAGTGCAATGAAAAAGGCCCATTTGATTTTGTTGACCAAGTAGCAGTGCACGAGAATAATTTGCCAACATAGATGGTCTTTTAAGATTATTTTGCAAATGAGAAACATTGTTAAACAAATGTGGTTTATTTGAAAATTTTGGCAAGTTTGAATATTTTCTCAAATCAAAACAAAACTTTGCCAAATGGCCAAATCTACCACAAAAATCATATTTAAACACACTAGCATGCTTATGATGAACTTTATGAGTATGATCATGTGAATGTGTATGTGTACATGAAGATGAAGCTTGATAGGATGCACAAGGAACATTAGATTTCATGGGTTTGCGTGCATCATAGCAAAATTTAGCTAGATGGCCTTTTCAGCCGCAAATGGAACATTTGTAAACTTTGCTATACATATGTGCATAGTGAGTGTTGGATTTGGAAGAATTAACACGTGACTTTGCACATAAGTCTATAAGCTTATCATTTTTAACAATGCATGCTTTTAAGGTTGAATCTAAACAAGATATACTGTTTTTCACAAGATTCAACTCATCATTAGATACAACATCATTGATAATAGAAGTAGAGTATGTATGGTTATTCTTAAAAGAATCAAATTCATTTCTAATGTATTCTACTTCTAGCATGCCATTATCTTTCTCATGAGTTAACTTACCAAAGTTTGAAATTAAAAAATCATGATCCAATTTTAATTTTTCATTATTTTCTTTAAGGATCATATTCTCATTAGAAATAGTATCAAACTTAGAAGCTAAAGACTCATGATCGTATTTCAAATTAACATGCTTGCTTTGTAAATCAATAAAATCATTTTACAATTTCTTGTAGGCATGCAATAATCTTTCACTAGCACAAGCAAGTTCATCATTAGGTAAATCATTAATAGATTCTAACTCGCAAACCTCACTAGGGCTATCGCCTAGTGCTCGTGTGCATGAAGCTCCTTTTGAACTTGAAGCGAGATCCTCTAATGCTTGTCGGATTGCTCCAAGTCCCCTTGATGTGCTTCAATAAGTTTCCATAAGGTGTAAGCACTATCAAAATGAGCAAACTTGTTAGACATAGATGAATTAAGAGCATTTAGCAAATATTCTAACAAAATATTGTTCATTGTAAACATCCTTTTATCATGTTTACTCCACTTGAATTTCTCCAACATGGGCACAATATAAGCACAATCAATGACTTCCCATAAATCAATATTTTTAGATTGAACAAATATTTTGAATCTAAAACACCATTGAGCATAGGAGAAAATATTAAATTTAGGAGCAATACGAGAATCATAGCCTAAATAAGATGCATCATTCATATCCATAATTTGTAAAAATATGCAAGCAAGATACAAATGCAATCAAAACAAGATTAGCACAAAAAGATAACTTGGATCTTTAACTCAAGGTGATTAGACCTTAAATCAAAGAGCACCAAGCTCTGATACCAATTGTTAGACCCTAGAGGGGGGTGATTAGGGTCTTATGCTAATCTAATCCGATTTTATGCTAATTAAAACTAATTAACAAATTTATTCTTGCAAGATAGATATACAATATGTTACAAGCAAGAATAAGTAATATGAACAAAGAGCAATATCCTAGCAAAGAGATATACTATATGATATATGCAAGGATATGCAAACACAAGGGTAACATAAATAAATGTAAACAATATAGTGGACAACCTAGATAATGAAACAATGGCGATATGAGCAATGAGCACAAATATAAATGAACGCCAAAGCACACTCAAACACAATCAAATGATTACGGAGTTCGGACCTTCCGTCCTACGTCTCTGCTCCCCACTCCTGGGGAGAAATCCACTATCACAATCCGGTTTGGAAGCCGGAACTTCTCTACACACTCGGTTTTCTAGCTAACCAAAAACTCTACAACTCAATACTTTTGCAATCCCACTCTACACCCTCTCAAGTGTTGGACTAGATGTGTCTCCCTCAAGTGCTCGGATACAACCTCTCCCTAGGTTCGTCAACCGACGCCACTCCTCTTGGGACGATCCTCGACTCTCGTCACACACTTCTCTTAATGTACAAGTGTATTACAAAGTGATCCTCACAATAAGCACAATTATAATAAAAGATTATTCTCTAATATGGATGAGAACACAATGAAAGCTCACACTCAATTGTTATAACCCTCACCAACCCAAATATACTATGTATGAAAATACAATAAGCTCAAGTGGGTGTGTGTAACAATGAGTGAAATCAAATAAAAAATAAACTCAAAATAAAACTAGCTTTAATAAGATGATAATCAAACAAATAGATATAAAGCTAGAAATAGAGTTTAGAAAACTTCTCAATAGATCAAGAGGTAGAGGGGAAAGGTTGGATGCTCAAACACCAATGGTTGATCTCCTCAAGCTCTTGTGAAATTGATATCACGAAATAAACTCTCAATTTGCTTAAAAACTTTTTAAACAAAACTTAAACTAAACACAAATCCTTGTTAAAACTTATTTAAAACACTCTCTTGGGTGTAGAAAATAGTTATGGCAAAGGGGTATATATAGGGTAGAAGAAAATAACCCAAAAAATCATAAAAACCCACTAAAAAAACCAAAAAACAGAAGTTACTATTACTGTTCAATGGTCGGGTGCTATAGTAACGGCAGTCGACCGTGCTACAGTGCGGTCTACCGCACTGTTCATAGACATTTTCTGTTTTCGACAGATTCTAGAATTTTACGTATCTAACTATGTAAAATCAATTAAAAATAGTAAATCAACTCCAACAATCATAAAATTTTGAGAAAAGGTTCTAGACATGTAGATAAACATGTTAGAGAAAGAATTTATAAAATATCATTTCCCAGTTGAGAGAAATAACTGTTTTAACACAGATATACAGTTTCTAAAAAAACTACAGAAAATATGGTTTTGTAAATTCAATTGAAAATAACAAAACAACTCCAAAAATAGTAAAACTTGGGAAAATGTTTGTATATATGATGATAAACATGTAAACAAAGAAATTTTTTAAATTGCATTTTTCAATTGTGAAAACGCATCAGTTTTGCAAAAACATGCACGAACATGTGCACGAACATGAGCTAATTAAAAACTTGATTTTGTAAATTCAAATAAATATAACAAATTAATTCCAAAATTGATAAAACTTTGGGAAAATTTTATAAATATGAAATTGAACATGTTAGAGAAAGAATTTCTCAAATTGAATTTCCCATTTGTGAAAACTCATGTATTTTGCAAGTGTGTCCAAAACATGAAAATGTGATATACATGAAATTTGATGTTTTGACATAAACAATATTTTGAAACCCTATGAAATGATTTTATAGACTTAATTAAATATGTATACAATAATTATTAAGTCCATAAACCAAAACTTGTGTATATATATAACTATATATATAAAAACCAAATGTGTGTGTGTGTATATATGATTGAGCTTAAAGTACTAACACACATAATATAAAACCTAAACTAAATATACCCAAGCTTGATTGATCTTTGATGTAGCTCAACTTGGTACACTTGCGGATGAAGCTAGAACTTAGATCTTTAATTTGAATTGCATAGGCTTCACTCCACAATTCCGCCATCCTCTATTGGATATGACCGTGAATGCGCAATTCCATCCATCCTCCAACATATTGTTTGCCTAGAATAGATACAAAAACACAAACACTAGACAAACAATATTAGTTTTAAATTGTTTGTTAAACATCATCAAAACAAGAAGGCCAACAGTTTGAACTTGGATCTTGACTTGAATTGCATTGCTTCACTCCGATATTTCCGCCAACCTCCATTGGATATGATTGTTATGGAGCAATTCCATCCAACCTCCAACACATTATTTGCCTAGAATAAATACAAAAACACAAACACTAGACAAACAATATTAGTTATAAATTATTTTTTAAAATATCATCAAAATAAAAAGGCCAACACAGAGGACCTTCGAGGTAGAGACCGACGCTTCTAGTTATGCTATAGACGCTGTGTTGATGTAGGATGGGAAGCCGGTGGAGTACCATTCAGAGATGTTCACAGGGGGCTATTCAGAACTACCCTACCTACACAAGGAGTTTTATGCACTTTTTCAAGCGATCAAGCATTGGCAGGTGTATTTATTAGGAAAGGAGGTGGTTGTGCACTCAGATCACAAGTCTTGGAATTTTTAATGCCCAGACGAAGCTACAGCAAGCACGGTACATGAAGTGGATGTCCTATTTGATGGTGTTCAACATCATCATTAGGTACAAGAAGGGGGCGACTAAAAAGTTGGCCGATATGTTATCTCATTCGCCAGTGAGGGCTCTATTCGTGGCGATGCGCATTCAGCCATTGGTTCCTTTGGAGTATGTACAGATGTATACATCCAGTAGAGACTTTAGTAGTGTGTTAGAGTAGGTGAAGGATGGTCAAAGGGGGGAGTATGAGATTGTTGAAGATGGTTTGTTGTATCGTGGGACGTCGCTTTGCATTCTGTAGGATGGCGACCGATTGCAGTGGATTCGAGAGGCACATACATCACGTGTGTAAGGTCATTTTGGGATTCAGAAGACGTTTCTCAATCTCCGACTTCATGTATTTTGGCTAAAGATGTTGGAGGACGTTACCAAGTATGTTGGAGGGTGTAAGCGATGTTACATATCGAAGCCTTCTAACAAGAAACAGGGATTGTATCTACCATTGTCGGTACCTTCGAGACTTTGAGAGAGTATTTTTATAGATTTCTTAGGAGGATTGCCGACGACCAAGCGCGGGCATGATTATTTGTTTATTGTGGTGGACCAATTCAGCAAGATGGTGATCTTGATTCCTTATAAGAAGACCGTGATGGTAGCGGGTGTAGCGTAATTGTTCTTTGAGCATGTGTGGAAGCACTTTGGGTTGTCGAGTTTGATTATTTCGAATCGGGATAGCTGGTTTCTCGGGAACTTTTGGGATTCTTTGTGGAGCTTGATGGACACTAGATTGAAGAAGAGCACGACTTTCATTCACAAACAGACGGACAAATAGAGGTAGTTAATCGAACTATGGTGCATATGTTGAGGGGATATAATTCTAGGCATCCCAAGACTTAGGATGAGAGCTTATCATATCTTCAGTTTGCATTCAATCGGGCTATTCATGGATCTTTAGGAAAGTCACCGTTTGAGACTTGTTATGGGTTTTTACCTCCGAGTCTGTTCGATCTTGTGTTTTCTAGTGAAGCTACGGCCGACGGCAAGGAAGGGAGTGAAATACAATGAGCTCAGCGATTTCTGGAGAAGATTGCATAGATTCATGCCACGGTGGAAGCTCAGTTGAAGAAATCACAGGCTAAGTACAAGGTGAATCATGATCAACATCGAGTTCCTTGAAATTTTGGTAAAGGTGATATGATATGACTGAAGTTGAGTAAGGAGCGGCTAAAGGGAGAAGGGAAGAAGTTGAAGCCTATACGATATGGTCCGTTTCGGATTCTTGATCAAATTAGTGACAACGCCTTCAAGATGGATTTACCACCTTACTTAGGCATGTATTCGGTGATCAACGCCGAGTATTTAAAGTTGTTTGAGCCTCCATTGTTGGATGATTAAGGTGATGACAAGACAATCTTATCGCATATGGATGACTTGTTGTTTGATAGAGAAGAACCGTTAAAAGAAGATTGCATTTTGGAACGGAATGTGACTACGATGAGATGTGGGACAAAGGAGTCATTTCTGATTGAACGTCAAGGTTAGTTCCTAGCAAAGCCAGGTGGTTCGACAGAGAAGGAGGGGCTCGCGAGTTCCCTCAACTAACGTTCTAACTTGAATGGGACTTCAACTTCCTAAAGGGGGAGCCATGATACGGGTGTATATTCTTCCTTTCTTCAGGAGCTTAGTGATCCTCATGAGAGTTTGAGGATAGACGATTCTCATGGTATCTTGAGAATAGAGGTGTGAATGGAGCCGTTGGTGGCGGCGAAAGAAGTCAGAAGCAAGAAACCAGGAAATAAAAGTTCAGGTTCTGGCCGGTCGACCTGACCAAACTGGTCGTTGACCGAAAACGTGCAACTTACATGGATGTTTGGTGTTCTCTGGCCGGTCGACCACAGCACCTCTGTCGGTCGACCGATAGTAGGATCCGATCAACCGCAGTTTCCTGTTGGTCGACCAATTATAGGGTAGCTTCAAGGTGGAATTTCCACCTCTCTGGCCGGTCAACCACGGCTCACCTGCCGGTCGACCGGATCGGGATTCATGATTTGATTTGCACTCTGTTTTGAAATAGTTTCTTGATTTGTTTGGACTTGTTATTTACAAGATTACTGATAATCATATTTTATTATAATTTTATACCCTCATTATCTATTTTACATGAATAAATATACCATTAATAATTGTTTTTAGATTAGTTTATACATAAATGAATGGAAATATAAATAAATATTATTAAATGTAAAAACCCCTCAAAATATCTCTTCTCTATTTTTGTAGCATTTTAGAAGCACATTGAAGCAAAAATCCAAGAGAACCGGACTGCTGGACTTGGTTGTAGAGGCTTGGAATTTCAAAATCAAACGTGGACTTGGATGCAAATAATTGAAATGAAGTGGGCTTTTATGCATTACAAGACCGGACTCTTTTCTTTGCTGCATTTCATCAATGAGGGCCGGTTGTGAGATTTTCATCAAGACTGGATTTTCATGAGCAAATATCAAATATCAAATGAGCTTTGTTTCTTTTAGGCTTAATGGACTTTCATCAAATCCGGACTAGGCTTTTGAATTTAATTGCTGGGCCGGACTTGCTGAGTTTTATTTTGAAACTCAAATAAGAAACATAATTGGACCGAATTTAGCTTGAAGGCCCAAAATATGAACTAAAAGATTGAAGACCGGACTTGAATTGATCATTGTGGACCGGACTTGAATTGATTTGGAAAATCATGTGAAATGGGCCGGTGGTTGCTTCAATTTGGCCTTGATTTTGTTTTGAAAATCAAATGCCCATGGACTTGTTTCTTTGCTGCAGAGAATGATACCCGGACTTCAAAAAAATAATTTGCTGTAGACCGGACTTATTGTTTTGAAAATGAAATGCAACTTGGGCCGGACTTCAAAGATGATTGCTGCATTTTTAATATCAATTGGGCCGGACTTTGGACTGTTGCAGGGATTGGATTTTCATTTTTCTTTTGAAAATCAAATGAATCATATGGGCCTCCTATGTTGGGCTAGAGAAGAACAAAAAGCAAAATCAAAGGTGGAGATTGTTGCTTGGGGCTCAAGACAAATCCAATGGCTCATATTCATTGAAGATTACTATAAATAGGGGTAGAGAGTGAGGGGTTTGAGGTGTGAAAATTTTTGTAACTCCTTTTGGAGAGGAGGGCTACTCTTAATTGAGAAGGCCTTCCAAAATTGTAACTTTTTGTTGTAATTAATAATAATAATTTTTTCACCACTTTAAATTTTTTTCTTCTTCTCTTTGTTGGATGATGAAGATGAAGATGAAGATGGAGAATTATTTGAAGGTTTGCATTTCTTTTCTTTTTCCCTTTTATTGCTTATTAGTTTAGATTTATTTCTATGCTTGTAGTTAGATTTTATTTTCTTGTTAAATAGCCAAGAGGCTAGAACCCTCTTGCCTTAGATTTATTTCATGCTTATAGAGTAGATTTATTTTCTTGCATTTAATTCTTGCAATTTTATTTTGTAGTTTAGATTTTGCAATTTATTTTGTAGTTAGATTTTAATTTCTTATACTATTCACCTTGAGGCTAGAACCCTCTTGGGTTTAGTTTTTCTTTTTGTTTATTTTTATTTTGTTTGATTCGCCTTTAGGCTAGAACCCTCTAGGGAATCACCATTTTCTAAGAAGTGGGTTCAATTGTAGATTACCCATATCTATAATTGAATCCACCATCTTTAATTTCTTGCATTTTCTTTTATTCTAGAATTTTGTTCTTCATTCTTGATTTTTTATTTGTTTCTTGATTTTATTCATTTTTCCTTCTCACCTTATTACTCATTCTTTTTCAAATCCACTCTCACTTACACTTTGCACCTATTTACACACCATTTTCACTCTCTCTATCTCTCCACAATCACATTCACTTATCACTCCTACTTGTCACGCACACAACATAAGAACCAATTTTATATTTTCAAGATTACCATCCATGTTGTTAGGGATATAAATATGATTGTTGAGGGTTTCTAAAACAATCAGACTATATTCTTAAAGGAAATTAAAGAGATTGTTCTTTGATCTAGAGAGATTGTGAGAGAGGAATTTGTAATCTTTTATACTCATAATCTAGAGAAGGTATTTTCCTTCGCCCAATTCAATTCTTTGTGTGTTTTTCTATTGTCTTCTTCACAACCCACTCTTGATAATTCCGCGATCAAGGGTGCTCGCTTGGCGACTCGTATCAATATTTTTAATGACTCATTGGACCTCATCATCAGTTGATTTCCCCTGTCACTCTTACATTAATCACGAATGTGACTCATACCATCGATGGCCCACACTTGTAAAGTGTTACCCGAGTAAACTAACTGGTTAGACTCGGTCAAAATTATAAAATTGCCCTCCCAAATTTGCTATAAATAGGTATCGTGCCTACTACACGGAGGCAAGTGATTTTCACCTAAAAAAAAACACATTACAACTGTACTCTTCCTCCTCCACTTAACATCCATGCTAACTTGATCATTGAAGGAAACCCCGGAGAACTCAACTTCAACCCCCTTACTATTAGGTCTCATGTTTATGAGCCTACGATCTAATCTTATGTTGATGATTTACAAATAATCCCTAACATCGTTTGTCTAGTATTTGTATTTATTTATTATGTATTCTACACAAACATCGATGTTAGAGGTTGGTTGGACTTGAGCTTAACGACGATATTGTAGGCGTATAAAACTACCTATAGGTCCCTTAACACAGCTCGACGACGTCAAACCAACCATCGGGCAACGTATCCAAACACGATCGATAGTCCACAACACCGAAGCTAAATGATACGCGACAAAGCGGATTAACGAGGCTACGAGGCTAACGAACCGCACACAAACAACGGAATAAATCCACTCGTGTGCGGAATCAAGCTAACGGATTGAGGAATCAACGAGTCATCCAACCAAGAGCGGACTCGGACAAATCGAGATCGAATCGAGATCAGTTTCGGACTCGAACCCTGTAGGCGTATAAAACTACCTATAGGTCCCTTAACACAGCTCGACGACGTCGAACCAACCATCGGGCGATGTATCCAAACACGAGCGTCAGTCCACAACACCGAAGTCAAGTGACACGCAACGAAGCAGATTAACGAGGCGACGAGGTCAACGAATCGTACGCGAGCAACGGAATGCATCCATTCGCGTGCGGAATCAAGCCAACGGTTCGGGGAGTCAACGAGTCATCCAACCATAGAACGGATTCAAACTCAAACACCAAGGCGGATTTACTGCCAAATCAGGATCCGGATTTACTACAAATCAGGTCAACGAATCAAGTCTGGATAAATCAACCGCAGAACCGAAAAACGGACACAAAACGGTAAAACAACAAGCACCTGAAGGGCGGCTCACAGAACCACCAAGACGGCTCGGTGGCCGAGCCACCTATAGGTGGCTCGGCGGCCACCACCAAGCCACCTATTGGTGGCTCGGTGTCCGAGCCACCAAGGTGGCCGGCCACCTATGGGTGGCCGACTCAGATCTGTGCCAAAGCACAGATCTGAGAGCCTATAAATAGAGGGGCTTGGGTTCATTTTTGAAGGTTAGAAAATTTGGAGAGGCGAAGCTCTGCTGGATTCGAGGCTCAGAACTTAAAAAAGATTCAAGCTTTGGGACTTCGAGGACTTGCTCATCCAGATCTGGTGCTCAGCGATCGTCAACGCCAAATAAGACAAGAGTTCGAGAGGACCGGATCTCAGATCTACGCAGGCATACTCCGGATCAAAGCTTGGTCTTTGATCCCGAGAATAGGGCGATTATTTCCTTGGTGAACTAATCCCCCCGGCTATTATTTCCTTCGTGAAATAATACCTATCGTACTACGTAGATCTGACCGGATCTAGATCTCGCGGTGGTCCACGGATAAACCCCGGCGCAGGCAAACAACCCACGCAAGTGAGTGACCGCAAAACAGGAGCTCGTGATTTGTTCGACAAACAAGGAAAAAGTTGTAATTTTTAT
>BQKN01000381.1:268652-282092 GCA_022839385.1 Asparagus kiusianus | reverse complement strand
GACACCCAAGGGGTGTCTCGGCCAGGCCGAGACACCCTAGGGTGTCTCGGCTTGGCTGAGACACCCCTGGGGTGTCTTGGTTTTGCCAAGACACCCTTTGGGTGTTTCGACCTCGCCGGGACACCGCGGGTGCCTCGCTTCAGTCCGAGACCGTCCGCCGTTGTTCCACCGTTGACTTTTCATCCGAACTCGGATTTGATTGATTTCGGATGCGTTGGAATTCTGACGAAGAGCCCTGTAGATCCCGATGGTTGGATTATCAGTGGGGCGAATGGGACACGATGGGCGCTGCTCCTTTTGTAGTGATCACGGGGTTTCCGGTCAGTCCGTATCCCCGTTGTTCTGAGATTCTGTCGGCTCACGTAGTCCGTCGGTTCACTTCAGGCGCTCATCGACGTCAATTGAACTCTTGTGAACCGGGTAGTGACGTTCATCGTCATTCGTTAACACTGAGCTGCTTGCGGGGACCTATCGGCAATTTTCGATGCCTACACACTTGTATATATGCTCCCCTACCCGAAATCACTTCATTTTCATCAGTTTTCCCCAGAAACCCTAGTCCCCCTCTCTCCTCTCTAAAACCCTAGGTTCTTGGAGATTTTGGGACGTTTCGAAGAATTTTTCAGTGGTTTCGTTTGGTTTTCAGCGAAGGGGATCGTACTTCATCACTTCTAAGGCGAGTAACATCTCGCCAAACCCCTCTCCCATGTTTTTAATAGTTTACAATTGTTTTCCATGAGTTTTATTGAGCCCAAGACTTATTTTCCAAGTATAAAAATGTTCTTGTTAGGGTGAATGCTAGAAATCATGTATTTTAGATTTTAATTTATCACCAACAATGTTTTTGGAGAAAACCCAGATCTGGAAATATTTTTAAAGAATAAAAATAAGAGTTTTCTTTTGATTAAATGCCCTTTTTCATGTTTGGGGGTAAATTGTTAGATTTAACATATAAGTAAATGTCCCTCATGCTATATATGAATTTATCTTTGTATCATAGTCTAGAATTGATAGCTATAAAGATGTAGATCAATGAAATAGAGGGATGAATCGAGTTGGTGAATTTAACTTGTGATGTATGCAGATTTCAGCTCGTAAGTCGACTCACGACACATCACGAGTCGACTCATCAGGTTGAGTCGACCCATGACCGTCAAGAGTCGACTCACGAAGTCTTATTGTGTTACCTTTTGTTTCTGCTGAGTCGACTCGTCAGTATACGAATCGACCCATAAGTCATGAGTCGACCCATGAGTGTCATGAGTCGACTCACAAAGTCCTTTTATGTTATATCAAATGTGTTCTGTTGAGTCGACTCACAAAGTCCTTTTCTGTTTCATTTGTGCTTCTGTTTAAATCACATGTTGGGTGTATATAAGTATTTATGCATACAGTGATTATGATTTCACCTGTACATGTGAGATGACACTGCGGACACGAATTTAAGTCAGTACAGCAGAGTATGTACGGGAATATAGACATGTATATTTTTTTTGTACGCAGTCCTCGTGTTGGACTATAATCCATTAAAGTCCTCGTGATGGACTATAATCCATGAAAGTCCTCGTGTTGGACTATAATCTATTTCAAAACATGTATTAGACTTTTGCTAAACCTTGAGCATGTTATTCAATAAAGTTGGATACACGACACATTGTATTTGGCCGGGACATGATAGCTACCTAGGTTGATCATGGCACCTATTGTAGCCTTGTTTCATTTCCATGTTATCGGTAGAGATGGGTATGTTTTCTTTTCTTTATCTTTCTTGTGACCAACTACGGGTTTTGTATTTAGGGATCCACAATTTGAGATACAAGGTATATACATGAGGGTTTCCTTGTTTGGATTATTTCGCTCGACGTACCTATGCTCGTGTTGTATTCCCCTAAGTACTAAAACCCGTAAATGTTTGTGTAAATGATTTATATTATATTGTATTAACTGTATTTTTCATACACAATGAGCCCTATCCCTTGGGGTTGGTTGTGATGTTGCTCGCTAGCGCTTTGACGCTCGTTGTCCCTCCCCCTTTCAGGTAACGAGCCAGGAGCTCGGAGAATCGCAGGTTGAGGACGACCCTTGCTAGTGTCTATTGATCCTCTTATTAGGTGTATTTTTTTATTTTCATTCTCCACTTGAGACATTTTAGACTAGAGAGGCTTATGCTCTAGAGTTGTAAAGGCTGTGTGCCTTATTTTCCTGTATCAGACATTATGTATTTTAAGACATGTTGAGATCTCCAGATTGTCATTTTTCACTTCAGACTTGTTTATGTATTCCAGTTTATTAGGTTGATGGGATGCGTTAAATTGATGTTCTATCATTTCACCAAGTTTCTGTGTTAAAACCTTTTACTTGCCTTGTACCTACACTTATTGTTGACTCTACTAGAGAGATAGTGATTGTGATAGTGAAACATGTTATTGCATGGTGTGGTGCATGGTAGGTTTGACATTCCTGGTTTCACCTCGGACTGTAGCCCTGTGTGAACCCAGGGGCATCACAATTAGACTGGCGGACGAATGAGCCTACAATACTGTCATGAACTACGCTCCAGAGAACTGGGCAAACGCATTTTCCCCGGAATTAGGTAATTTATAAGCCATGTCATTTCTTATTTCAGTTAGTTGTTTGCCTAACTAAATTAGACATGAATGGATACATTGGAACTAACTATAACCTAGTCGGAACTAACATAGGTGATATACCCAACACTTGTAATAGAACATGGGTAATAACACAGTTAGCTTGAGTTAGAACTAACTGGGTACCATCTAGAACTATCACGATAGAAGCTTTCACTAAGAACTACTCAGCTATTACTGACATGACAAATAACTCAGTATTTTTGATGAATTCCCTATTATGTTCCAGATATGGTCACGTTACATCAAATGTTGCAGAGTCATTCAACAAATGGATACATGAGGTTAGGCTTCTAAGGACACTACAACTCGTAGAACACATACGTAAACAGATTATGGTTCACATGAATGAGCGACGATTAATGCCTAAAAGTTGGAATGGATTTCTTTGTCCTAAAGCTGAACTTGTCCTCAAAGAGAACATGAAAAATGGGCGTCCATTGGATGTGTGTCAGTCTCATACAGGATTATTTGAGGTACAATCTCATAAAACTTGTAAAGTGGATCTTGACAATAAAACATGCACGTGCCGCGCGTGGGATGTAACCCGTATCCCTTGCAAACATGCATGTGCAACCATTATGTTTATGAAGAGGGATGTTTACCAATTCTGTGACTGGTTTATGACGGTTGAAGCTTTTAAAAAGAGCTACGAGCCAATGCTCTACCCCAGACCCAATTATGAGAAGCGTAGCGTACCTCGGTAGGAGATACAGATCCTACCACCATTAACAAATAAAAGGAAAGGGAGAAATAAGACCAGGTGTATCAACAACAGGACAATTTACACCCGGCCACTTAAATGCTCTCGATGTCATGTGGAAGGTCACAACCGTATAACATGTAATGAATCTATTGCTGACTAAGTACTTGATATGATGTTAACTGTTTTGCTTGTATATTTACAAACTAGTACGTTTTGTTTAATATTGAAAGTATTGTCATGTGTGATGAGAACTAGCATCATCTCCACTAGCAAAAATGTTGTAAGTATTAGAAAAGTATAAGAACTACACGAGAACAAATAGATCTGACAATGGCTAAGATAGAACAGACAAGACGACATCTAGAACTAAAACCACAGTAGCTAGAACAAACATTGACTAAGCTAGAAATAACATGACAGCAAAAATAAAAACTACACAGGTAAAATACGAAGGCTGGTTTTAGAACTAGCACGGTGTAGGTCAGAACTGGCTGTATACAAGCTAGAACTAAGGTAGAAGAAAGAATAAAAAGTGTGCAGGAAAAATAAGATAGAAGTAAGAAATAACGAAACATAGAAAAAACAACTTAGCACGGAAAAAACGTGGGCTGGGTTTAGAACTGGTAAGATGTGGGCTAGAACTGGCTGTATACAAGCTAGAACTAGTGAGATAGAAGTTAGAACTAATGTGGAACATAGAATAAACAACTTAGAACGAAAAAAACGCGGGCTGGGTTTAGAACTGGTAAAATGTGGAATAGAACTGGCTGTATACAAGGTAGAACTAGTGAGATAGAAGCTAGAACTAACATGGAACATAGAATAAAAAACTTAGCATGAAAAAACACGCGCTGGGTTTAGAACTGGTTGTATACAAGCTAGAACTAGTGAGAGAGAAGTTAGAACTAACATGGAACATATAATAAACAACTTAGCATGAAAAAAATGGGGGCTGAGTTTAGAACTGGTAAGATGTGGGCTAGAACAGGCTGTATACAAGCTAGAACTAGTGAGATAGAAGCTAGAACTAACGTAGAATCTAGAATTAACAACTTAGCACGAAAAAATCGTGGGCTGGATTTAGAACTGGCAAGATGTGAGCTAGAACTGGCTGTATACAAGCTAGAACTAGTAAGATAGGAGCTAGAACAAACGTGGAATATAGAATTAACAACTTAGCATGAAAAAACGAGAGCTGGGTTTAGAACTGGTAAGATGTGGGCAAGAACTGGCTGTATACAAGGTAGAACTAGTGAGATAGAAGTTAGAACTAACGTGGAACATAGAATAAACAACTTAGCACGAAAAAAACACGGGCTGGGTTTAGAACTGGTAAGATGTGGGCTAGAACTGGCTGTATACAAGCTAGAACTAGTGAGATAGAAGCTACAACTAACGTGGAACATAGAATAAACAACTTAGCACGAAAAAAACCGGGCTGGGTTTAGAACTGGTAAGATGTGGGCTAGAAATGGCTGTATACAATGTAGAACTAGTGAGGTAGAAGTTAGAACTAACGTGGAACATAGCATAAACAACTTAGCACGAAAAAAACGCGGGCTGGGTTTAGAACTGGTAAGATGTGGGCTAGAACTGGCTGTATACAAACTAGAACTAGTGAGATAGAAGCTAGAACTAATGTAGAACCTAGAATTAACAACTTAGCACGAAAAAACGCGGGCTGGGTTTAGAACTGGAAAGATGTGGGCTAGAACTGGCTATATACAAGCTAGAACTAGTGAGATAGAAGCTAGAACTAACGTGGAACATAGAATTAAAAACTTAGCATGAAAAAACGAGGGCTGGGTTTAGAACTGGTAAGATGTGGGCTAGAACTGGCTGTATACAAGCTAGAACTAGTGAGATAGAAGTTAGAACTAACGTGGAACATAGAATTAACAACTTAGCACAAAAAAAACGCGGGCTGGGTTTAGAACTGGTAAGATGTGGGCTAGAACTGGCTGTATACAAGCTAGAACTAGTGAGATAGAAGCTAGAACTAACGTAGAACCTAGAACAACTTAGCACGAAAAAAACGCGGGCTGGGTTTAGAAATGGCAAGATGTGGACTAGAACTGGCTGTATACAAGCTAGAACTAGTGAGATAGAAGCTAGAACTAACGTAGAACCTAGAATTAACAACATAGCACGAAAAAAACGCGAGCTGGGTTTAGAACTAGCAAGATGTGGGCTAGAACTGGCTGTATACAAGCTAGAACTAGTGAGATAGAAGTTAGAACTAACGTGGAATATAGAATTAACAACTTAGCACGAAAAAAACGCAGGCTGGGTTTAGAACTGGCAAGATGTGGGTTAGAACTGGAAGTATACAGGCTAGAACTGGCTGTAATGAGATAGAAGCTAGAACTAATGTGGAACATAGAATTAACAACTTAGCACGAAAAAACACGGGCTGGGTTTAGAACTGGCTTGATGTGGGCTAGAACTGGCTGTATACAAGCTAGAACTACTGAGATAGAAGCTAGAACTAACATGGAACATAGAATTAACAACTTAGCATAAAAAAAAGCGGGTTGGGTTTAAAACTGGCAAGATGTGGGCTAGAGTTGGCTGTATACAAGCTAGAACTAGTGAGATATAAGCTAGAACTAACGTGGATTATAGAATAAACAACTTAGCACGAAAATAACGCGGGCTGGGTTTAGAACTGGCAAGATGTGGTCTAGAACTAGTAAGATGAAGCTAGAACTAACGTGGAACATAGAATTAACAACTTAGCAGGAAAAAATCGAGAGCTGGGTTTGGAATTGGTAAGATGTAGGATAGAACTGGCTGTATACAAGCTAGAACTAGTGAGATAGAAGTTAGAACTAACGTGGAACATAGAATAAACAACTTAGCATGAAAAAAATACGGGCTAGGTTTAGAACTGGTAAGATGTGGGCTAGAACTGGCTGTATACAAGCTAGAACAAGTGAGATAGAAGCTAGAACTAGCGTGGAACATAGAATAAATAACTTAGCACGAAAAAAACACGGGCTGGGTTTACAACTGTTAAGATGTGGGCTAGAACTGGCTGTATACAAGGTAGAACTAGTGAGGTAGAAGTTAGAACTAACGTGGAACATAGAATAAACAACTTAGCACGAAAAAAACACGGGATGGGTTTAGAACTGGTAAGATGTGGGCTAGAACTGGCTGTATACAAGCTAGAACTAGTGAGATAGAAGCTAGCACTAACTTAGAACCTAGAATTAACAATTTAGTACGAAAAAAACACGGGTTGAGTTTAGAACTGGCAAGATGCGGGCTAGAACTAGCTATATACAAGCTAGAACTAGTGAGATGGTAGCTAGAACTAACGTGGAACATAGAATTAAAAACTTAGCATGAAAAAACAAAGGCTGGGTTTAGAACTGGTAAGATGTGGGCTAGAACTAGCTGTATACAAGCTAGAACTAGTGAGATAGAAGTTAGAACTAACATGGAACATAGAATAAACAACTTAGCACGAAAAAAACGGGGGCTGGGTTTAGAACTGGTAAGATGTGGGCTACAACTGGCTGTATACAAGTAGAACTAGTGAGATAGAAGCTAGAACTAACATAAAATCTAGAGTTAATAATTTAGCACGAAAAAAACGCGGGCTGGGTTTAGAACTGGCAAGATGTGGGCTAAAACTGGCTGTATACAAGCTAGAACTAGTAATATAGAAGCTAGAACTAATGTGGAACATAAAATTAACAACTTAGCATGAAAAAACGAGAGCTGTGTTTAGAACTGGTAAGATGTGGGCTAGAACATGCTGTATACAAGTTAGTACTAGTGAGATAGAAGTTAAAACTAACGTGAAACATAGAATAAACAACTTAGCACGAAAAAAACACGGGCTGGGTTTAGAACTGGTAAGTTGTGGGCTAGAACTGATTGTATACAAGCTAGAACTAGTGAGATAGAAGTTAAAACTAACGTGAAACATAGAATAAACAACTTAGCACGAAAAAAACGCGGGATGGGTTTAGAACTGGTAAGATGTGGGCTTGAACTAGCTGTATACAAGGTAGAACTAGTGTGGTAGAAGTTTGAACTAACGTGGAACATAGAATAAACAACTTAGCACGAAAAAAACGCGGGCTGGGTTTAGAACTAGTAAGATGTGGGCAAGAACTGGCTGTATACAAGCTAGAACTACTGAGATAGAAGCTAGAACTAACGTCAAACCTAGAATTAACAACTTATCACGAAAAAAACGCGGGCTGGGTTTAGAACTGGCAAGATGTGGGCTAGAACTGGCTATATACAAGCTAGAACTAGTGAGATAGAAGCTAGAACTAACATGGAACATAGAATTAAAAACTTAGCATGAAAAAACGAGGGCTGGGTTTAGAATTGGTATGATGTGGGCTAGAACTGGCAGTATACAAGCCAAAACTAGTGAGATAGAATTTAGAACTAACGTGGAACAAAGAATTAACAACTTAGCACGAAAAAAACGTGGGCTGGGTTTAGAACTGGTAAGATGTGGGCTAGAACTGTCTCTATACAAGTAAGAACTAGTGAGATAGAAGCTAGAACTAACGTAGAACCTAGAATTAATAACTTAGCACGAAAAAAACGCGTGCTGGGTTTAGAACTTGCAAGATGTGGGCTAGAACTGGCTATATACAAGCTAGAACTAATATGATAGAAGTTAGAACTAACGTGTAACATAGAATTAACAACTTAGTACGAAAAAAACACGGGTTGGGTTTAGAACTGGCAAGATGTGGGCTAGAACTGGCTGTAATGAGATAGAAGCTAGAACTAACGTGGAACATAGAATTAACAACTTAGCACAAAAAAAAACGAGTGCTAGGTTTAGAACTGGCAAGATGTGGGCTAGAACTGGCTGTATACAAGCTAGAACTAGTGAGATAGAAGTTAGAACTAACATGAAACATAGAATAAACAACTTAGCACGAAAAAATGCGGGTTGGGTTTAGAACTGGTAAGATGTGGGCTAGAACTGGGTGTATACAAGCTAGAACTAGTGAGATAGAAGTTAGAACTAACGCGGAACATAGAATTAACAACTTAGCACGAAAAAAACACGGGCTGGATTTAGAACTGGCAAGATGTGGGCTAGAACTGGCTGTATACAAGCTAGAACGTAAGATAGAAGCTAGAACTAACGTAGAACCTAGAATTAATAACTTAGCACGAAAAAAATGCAGGCTGGGTTTAGAAATGGTAAGATGTGAGCTAGAACTGGCTGTATATAAGCTAGAACTACTGAGATAGAAGCTAGAACTAACGTGGGACATAGAATTAACAACTTAGCACGAAAAAAACACGGGCTGTGTTTAGAACTAGTAAGATGTGGGCTTGAACTGGTTGTATACAAGCTGGAACTAGTGAGATAGAAGCTAGAACTAACGTGGATTATAGAATAAACAACTTAGCACGAAAAAAACACGGGCTGGGTTTAGAACTGGCAAGATGTAGGCTAGAACTGGCTGTATACAAGCTTGAACTAGTGAGATAGAAGTTTGAACTAACGTGGAACCTAGAATTAACAACATAGCACGAAAAAAATGCTGGGTTTAGAACTGGCAAGATGTGGGCTAGAACTGGCTGTATACAAGCTAGAACTACTGAGATAGAAGCTAGAACTAACGTGGAACATAGAATTAACAACTTAGCACGAAAAAAACGCGGGCTGGGTTTAGAAGTAGCAAGATGTAGGCTAGATCTGGCTGTATACAAGCTAGAACTAATGAGATAGAAGCTAGAACTAACGTGGAACATAGAATAAACAACTTAGCACGAAAAAAATGCGGGCTGGCAAGATATGGGCTAGAACTGGCTGTATACAAGCTAGAACTACTGAGATAGAAGCTAGAACTAATGTGGAACATAGAATAAACAACTTAGCACGAAAAAAACACGGGCTGGGTTTAGAACTGGCAAGATGTAGGATAGAACTGGCTGTATACAAGCTAGAACTAGTGAGATAGAAGCTAAAACTAACGTGGAACATAGAATTAACAACTTAGAACGAAAAAACGCGGGCTAGGTTTAGAACTTGCGAGATGTGGGATAGAACTGGCTGTATACAAGCTAGAACTTGTGAGATAGAAGTTAGAACTAACGTAGAACATTAAAATAATAACTTAGCACGAAAAAACGCCGGCTGGGTTTAGAACTGGTAAGATGTGGCTAGAACTGGCTGTATACAAGCTAGAACTAGTGAGATAGAAGTTAGAACTAACGTGGAACATAGAATAAACAACTTAGAATGTTAAAACGTGGGCTGGGTTTAGAACTAACAAGATGTGGGCTAGAACTGGATATATACAAGCTTGAACTAGTGTGATAGAAGCTAGAACTAACGTAGAAACTAGAATTAACAACTTAGCATGAAAAAAACACGGGCTGGGTTTAGAACTAGAAAGATGTGGGTTAGAACTGGCTGTATGCAAGCTAGAACTAGTGATATAGAAGCTAGAACTAATGTGGAAGCTTGAATTAAAAAGATGTGGTTAGAACCAACATTATAGCCAGAATTAACAATTTCAGCACCTATAACACGCTCGAGGGCTACTAGAACTAATACGATAGCATCTAGAAATAACATATCATTCGGTATAACGATTATAAATATAATTAACAACGATTTATAAAAACATGACTGTGAAGTACGTTTATAACAACGATTTATAACTACCGCCCATACCTTGCAACGATTTTTAACAATGATTTATAACTATCAACGAATAGTTTCCTTCCATTACAGCAGCAAAATTTGACAGAAACTATCTTCATGCGGTGTTTTAGAGAAGAAAGAAGCTGGATCCTCATTTGTTGCTTCCCTCGCTTGAGCGGTATATGTCTGATAAAACTTTATCACTACTAGTTCTCGTACGCTTTTCGCGCATGGAGGATGGAGAGCTGGACTTTAATGATCCACTTTGAGAGCCTGTAGGGTTTCCTGGATGAGGAGAATTGACGGTGGGGTGAGCCGCCGTCAAATTGGAAGGACCGATCCCTTGGTTTTGGAGAAAGTGCTGCCACTGTTCTTTATCCACAGTAATGTGCCTACCGTCCCAACTAACCTCCTGTAACTCTGGATCATAACTAATAGGCTGCGCAGGCTGTGGCCCTAAGTTAAGGTGAGTGGATCCCTGAGCCCTCTCCAAACCGTCCTGCATTGGACCTGCGTGATGGCGTAGCCTTCCTTCATGTTTCCGTCAACTGGAGATGTGTAACGAAACCCAAGCCTCTTAGGGATGTTAGATAAATCCCTAACCTTGAGGAGCAGTTTGTAGTCTTCGAAGTTAGTATGTTTATGACGTCCCTAGAGCACTTAATGCATTCACCAATACCAACGAGGAGAGTTCGCAGGAATTCATAATTCCAGAGGTGGTATGGTACATTGAAGAGACGGATCCATACAAGAAAATGGTGGGGCACCGTTGTTAACCTGTGATCTTCCCTCCAAGAGCGAAATCTTCCCCTAAAGGTGCTCATGTCTACTAGGCCGAGATCTATGGCTTGGGAAAGTAGTGCGTCCGATGGAAACTGCACCATGAAGCTATGCCCTGCCGCATTTTTTATTTGATGGGGCCACGACGTTAGATTGAACCGATAAGCCAGCATCTCTCTGAGCTCCTGGACGGATGGACGGCCTCCTTCAAGAATGAAGATGGCGAAAGCAGAGAGATGCCAGATGCTGCTGGCGGTGGTGGTAGGGACGGTAAGCAACCTTGGTGGGGCACAAGCAGTAATAGCGTGATGACAATCTCGAGAGTGGTGCCCTGACCCATGGCAATGTACACATCTACAATCCTTATCCATCTTTGATGTTTACTAACAAAGATTGAAGAAGTGGGGTTTGAGAATTTGTTTTGGAATAAGGGGTTTAGAGAGTCCGCCGATGCTGGTTGGAAGAAGAAGAAGTTGATGGGTTATGAAGGAATGGCGGCGACGTGAGAATCGAGAGAAATAGCACTAAACTATACTATATTAAATGAGAATATATGATAGGAACGCTGTTGGGGTGATGGGACATGTCTTGAAAAGGAGCAAATATCTGGTGTGTCTTAAGGCAGTGATGAGATATTATTTTCTTAGGAAGACGCGCTCAAAATGAGCCAGAAATAAAATATTCGTCCAAGAACTATCACTTACGAACTAAAGCAAAATTATAGATAACAAGAAATTACGTTAGTTCTAGCGCCTATCACACTATTTATAGATGAAAAGAAATTATGTTAGTTCTAGCTTCTATCACACGGGTTCTAGCTTGTATACAGCCAGTTCTAGCCCACAACTTGCTAGTTCTAAATCCAGCCCGTATTTTTTTCATGCTAAGTTGTTAGTTTTTGCTTCTAGGTTAGTTCTAGCTTCTATCACACTGGTTCTACCATGTATACAGCCAGTTCTAGAGAACAACTTGCTAGTTCTAAACCCAACCCACGTTTTTTTCATGCTAAGTTGTTAGTTCCTGGTTCTACGTTAGTTCTAGCTTCTATTACACTAGTTCTAGCTTGTATACAGCCAGTTCTAGCCCACATCTTACCAGTTCTAAAACCAGCCCACGTTTTTTTCATGCTAAGTTGTTTTTTCTATGTTCCATATTAGTTCTAGCTTCTATCTCACTAGTTCTAGCTTGTATACAGCCAGTTCTATCCCACATCTTGCCAGTTCTAAACCCAGCCTGTGTTTTTTCGTGCTAAGTTGTTTATTCTATGTTCCACGCTAGTTCTAGCTTCTATATCACTAGTTCTAGCATGTATACAGCAAGTTCTATCCCACATCTTACCAGTTCTAAACACAGCCCGTGTTTTTTTCGTGCTAAGTTGTTAATTCTAGGTTCAACTTTAGTTCTACCATGTATCTCACTAGTTCTAGCTTGTATACAGCCAGTTCTAGCCCACATCTTACCAGTTCTAAACCCAGCCCTCGTTTTTTTCATGCTAAGTTCTTATTTCTATGTTCTACGTTAGTTCTAGCTTCTATATCACTAGTTCTAGCTTGTATACAGCCAGTTCTAGCCCACATCTTGCCAGTTCTAAACCCAGTCTGCGTTTTTTTTGTGCTAAGTTGTTAATTCTAGGTTCTACGTTAGTACTAGCTTCTATCTCACTAGTTCTAGCTTGTATACAGCCAGTTCTAGCCCACATCTTACCAGTTCTAAACCCAGCCCGCGTTTTTTCTTTCTAAGTTGTTAATTCTATGTTCGACGTTAGTTCTAGCTTCTATCTAACTAGTTCTAGCTTGTATACAGCCAGTTCTAGCCCATACCTTACCAGTTCTAAACCCAGCCCGCGTTTTTTCTTTCTAAGTTGTTAATTCTATGTTCGACGTTAGTTCTAGCTTCTATCTAACTAGTTCTAGCTTGCATACAGCCAGTTCTAGCCCACATCTTACCAGTTCTAAACCCAGCTCGCGTTTTTTTCGTGCTAAGTTGTTAATTCTAGGTTCTACATTAGTTCTAGATTCTATCTCATTAGTTCTAGCTTGTATACAGCCAGTTTTAGCCCATATCTTGCCAGTTCTAAACTCAGCCCGCGTTTTTTTCGTGCTAAGTTATTTTTTCTATGTTCCATGTTAGTTCTAACTTCTATCTCACTAGTTCTAGCTTGTATACAGCCAGTTCTATCCCACATCTTTCCAGTTCTAAGCCCAGCCCGCGTTTTATTCGTGCTAAGTTGTTTATTCTATGTTCCACGTTAGTTCTAACTTCCATCTCACTAGTTCTAGCTTGTATACAGCTAGTTCTAACCCACATCTTACCAGTTCTAAACCCAGCCCGTGTTTTTTTTGTGCTAAGTTGTTTTTTCTATGTTTCACGTTATTTCTAACTTTTATCTCACTAGTTCTAGCTTGTATACAGCCAGTTCTATCCCACATCTTGCCAGTTCTAAACCCAGCCCGCGTTTTTTTTGTTCTAAGTTGTTCTTTCTATGTTCCACGTTATTTCTATTTTCTATCTCACTAGTTCTAGCATGTATACAACCGGTTCTAGCCCACATCTTACCAGTTCTAAACCCAGCCCGCGTTTTTTCTTTCTAAGTTGTTAATTCTATGTTTAACATTAGTTCTAGCTACTATCTCACTAGTTCTAGCTTGTATACAGCCAGT
>BQKN01000381.1:252782-268642 GCA_022839385.1 Asparagus kiusianus | reverse complement strand
CTGTTCTAAACCCAGCCCGTGTTTTTTTCGTGCTAAGTAGTTATTTCTATGTTCTATATTAGTTCTAGCTTCTATCTCACTAGTTCTAGCTTGTATATAGCCAGTTCTAGCTCACATCTTGCCAGTTCTAAACCCAGCCCGCGTTTTTTTCGTGCTAAGTTGTTATTTCTATGTTCTACGTTAGTTCTAGCTTCTATCTCACTAGTTCTAACTTGTATACAGCTAGTTCTAGACCACATCTTACCAGTTCATACCCAGCCCGCGTTTTTTTCGTGCTAAGTTGTTAATTCTATGTTCTACGTTAGTTCTACCTTCTATCTCACTAGTTCTAGTTTGTATACAGCCAGTTCTAGCCCACATCTTACCAGTTCTAAACCCAGCCCGCGTATTTTTCATGTTAAGTTGTTTTTTCTATGTTCCATGTTAGTTCTAACTTCTATCTCACTAGTTCTAACTTGTATACAACCAGTTCTAGCCCACATCTTACCAGTTCTAAACCCAGCCCATGTTTCTTCTTTCTAAGTTGTTAATTCTATGTTCGACGTTTGTTCTATCTTCTATCTCACTAGTTCTAGCTTGTATAAGCCAGTTCTAGCCCACATCTTACCAGTTCTAAACCCAGCCCGCGTTTTTTTCGTGCTAAGTTGTTTTTCTATGTTCTACGTTAGTTCTAACTTTTATCTCACTAGTTCTAGTTTGTATACACTTAGTTCTAGCCTACATCTTACCAGTTCTAAACCCAGCCCCCATTTTTTTCATGCTAAGTTGTTTTTTCTATGTTCCACATTAGTTCTAACTTCTATCTCACTAGTTCTAGCTTGTATACAGCAAGGTCTATCCCACATCTTGCCAGTTCTAAACCCAGCCCGCGTTTTTTCGTTCTAAGTTGTTAATTCTATGATCCACGTTAGTTCTAGCTGCTATCTCACTAGTTCTAGCTTGTATACAGCCAGTTCTAGCCCACATCTTGCCAGTTCTAAACTCAGCCCTCGTAATTTACTTGCACACTTGTTATTTTTGCTTCTATGAGATTGAACCAGCAGAAACGAACGTAATACACCTAAACTAATGCTCAAATAGAGTTAACAAGAAATAGTTATAACAGTCGCTACTGCAATTAGAGCTAACAAGGGCTCTTTTTGACCAACAACAGGACATTAGAGAGTCCTATACCTCTGTTAATGTACATTTTCAATCTAACTGCTACATACATATTTGTATTTTTATAAACATTGAATCATTCTCTTTGTATTAACATGTCATTCATCACTATAAGCTGACCCATCTGCATGTCTTTGCTCACAACCAGCTAACAATAATTGTGTGGCAACCCTCGCTCGCAAAGCTTCAGGGGTTTCGTCTGGAGGATTTACCCGCAATGTCGAGCGACCTTGAATTATTGTTTGGATGAAGAGGTAGACGAATACACCACAGTCATGACTGCAACATTGTATGCTATATTAGAAATTTTCCCTAGAGATAGAACTATAACACGCTTTACACGAAGGAACTAACATCCCTCTTTGTTGCTCGCATTTGATGGCCCTGTATTTAAATACTCTGGATACATTTGACCTTACAAAATCAACTTGCTGTTCATTAAAATAGTTTATGATTTTATGAACAGGCTCCATCCAAGCTTCATGGCCAGCAGAACTGTAGTGGTTGACGACCTTTTCTTTCAGATCAACTTCAACCAGATTCTAATGGTCGTGCCTAACCAACGGAATCAATAGATGCTCTATGCGAACGGCTGTGTATTTTTTAATATATTGCAAAAATAGCTCGTAATGCGCTGGGTCGATGGAGTAAAGTGAGTGCTGCCAATAGTAGAACGTAATGTTCAGTATTATGCATGAGGGAAGATAGAACCAACTTGCTTCTACATTAGGACTAACATGTTATAAGCTAGAACTAACATTCTAGTTGTTAGGGCTTGACGCAAACTCAAAATAGTACATGGCTCATGCAGAACTTACATGGCTAGAACTAAAACTAACATTCATTTTCACCAAAACTACCATGATAATTTAGAACTAACATGTACTTACAAGAAAGAACACTGAGACGACGCCAAATTTTTTGTCATATGACTCTTGGTTGAGCGTGTCTAACAATGCTTCTTCCATCTGTAAAATCAATGAAACATTAAAATTCAATATATGAACAAGACTTTATACATTATTAAGCATATATAATCTAACCTTGTCATCAAGCCGGCCACCACGAAGAAAATACAACAGCTCTTCTCTGTTCATAGTGCTATTGGCTGTTTTAATAACATCATATCTCCTAAAAATAAGAACTAACATGGATTAGGACTAACATGTAACGAATTAGCATATAAATAGTCAATTGAACCTTCCTTGCGATTCTTTTGGGAGCAAAACTTGGTTAGGTAATTATTTTTAGCTACGTAGAGTCTAGCAGATACTTCAGATGGTATCCTAAAATTATGTACAAAGGTACCCCTGCTATCTATTATACGTATGCTAAACGATGCAGTGTCTGGAATATCTTTATTTAACTCGCCCAATAGACCTTCCTCCTCAGCCTTCATTGCCTTCAAACTCAACTCATCCCAAGTGGGATATTGTTTGCCGTTATAAAAATGGGTAACTTTGTCAACTTTGTGTACATTATCAGGACTTTCATGTATATCTATAATTTGTTTTTTCTTTCCCTTTCCCTTTCCCTCTGTGTATGGGGTCTTACACCATTTAGACCGCTTGCTTACCCTTCGAACCTTCCTCCGTGGGGCTACTATAATCTCCTCTATTTGCACATCACTTGACAGAGCTTCTAAGATTTTGTCCACCTGATGTGAAATATTAGCAACAGCCTCGGCAGAACTATTTACATTCTCACTTTCTCTTCCAACATGCTCCTCTTCCCTATACACAATCTCCGCCTCTTTCTGTACATTCTCCTCAACCCTGCTATCTACATTCCCCCCTTCTCCACCGACAAGCTCCTCTTCCTTCACTGATTTCTCCTCCTCCTCCTCTAGATTATCCACTTCCCTATCTACATTTTCCTCCTCCTTATCTACATTATCCTCAACCTTGTTATCTACAATAACCTCTTCTCTATCTGAATTCTCCACAACTTTATTCTTAGGGGGTTCCGCTTCACCATTCTTCTGGGCGGCGACATCCTCCCCCTCTTCCCCTTCTATTATAGCTTTCCCCTTAGCTATATTCCCAACATCAGCTCCTTCTTCCATTGTGGTGCCCTCCAAATCAACTTCACATCCATGAACATCAACATCATCAACAGACTCGTCAGCATCATGCTCAGCCATCTTATGTTCAGCTTCTTGCATGATGGGGTCTTCCTTATGTAATCTACTAGATTTGGAAGGTTGTTCCTCCTCATCAGGCCGTGGGTTCGGTTTCATTTTTTTATTAATTTTTTGTTTGATATTTTCCTTCAGAACCACCGGGTCTATGACGTCATCAGGTCTTCCAAGTTCTTCAATTATTTTGTTTAGCCTGTTGATCTCAATCATAAATTATTTACAATATGTACTCTTGCTCTGCTTTGTGGCAAAGAGTAGTCGTTAGAGGAATTTAGCAGAATTTCTCCAAAAGGTAAGTTGTTGCTCAATGGGTAGATCCTTCACCTCCTCTTCATCTTCAAAAGCATTGTCAATATGTTTTGACATGATCTAAAATTATTAAGAGATTATATTATAAAAAATAGGATTATACAGACATGGATATTGTTTACATTTAGCTTTAGACAACTTAGACTTAACAGGATACTTACATAGCCTCTTGAGAAGTTCTTCGTTTCCTCCGCCCTCACCTTCCTCTTTAACTTAGGCACATGATGCACTCCTTCACTCCCCTGAACGGCGGGAAGTGCAACAACATTTGAAGGAGCAGGCCCAACTTCCACAACAGGGCAATCAACTTCAGTTATTGAAGCTGATTTAGCCTTCAATGCAAGGTCCTCGCCCTCAATTATGAGACTTTCACCTCCTTTTCTGATGCCCAGTTTGTCATTGGAGGTCTGGACTTGTCAACGTAGGCATATTTCTTTAACCCCATCATCTCATAGTACCAAAGCTAAAGCAAATACATTAAGCATTCAAATCAGAACTAACAAGGCATAAATTAGAGCTAACAAACAGATACTCCGTTAGAACTATTGTGACCCCAACTAGAACCTAGAACTAGCATGCCTCCTATTAGAAATAAGGTGAGATGCAATAGAACTAACCGAACTTTATTAGAACTAACGTGACCCAATTCTGAACTAACATGATGCCATTTAAGGCTTAGCAACATGACCCAAATAAGGACTAACATGAATACGACTAGAACTAACATGAGCAGAAACTAGAACTAACGTGGTGAAAAGTAGAACTAACATAGCAGAAACCAGAACTAACATGGCATAAGTTAGAACTCACATGGCATGAATCAGAGCTAGAATGAACCAATTGAGTAAAACATGGCACTTACACACAAAAGTGTCATGCAACCTGGGACATATGTGACCCCTGGTTTCTTCTTGCACTCCACAGCAACTTTAATCCCCCTGTTAATTTCTGAATAAAAGAATTGAGCCCAAGCTACCATTTTGACCCTCTCAATGCTATTCAGATATCTGAGTAGAGGTCTAGGGATACCCTCCCCGCTTCTGGGGCACCATATCATCGAGCATTGGTACAGAATTTACAGCAGAACAAAATCTTGGATATCCTCTTCTTCTGTAGACTCCACGAGCCTTTCCAGCTGCCCTTCAAGGTATCTTCGATGGGTAATTATTGCTTTTTTTAACTTCTCCCCATCTTTAGTTTTGAAAAGATGAGCGGAGTATTGCAGCCAGATTCTGTTTGTTGAGTCCCTGTTGATACGTATGACTTCCCCATAAGCTGGGAAGTATGTATGGTTATGGACCCATTGCAAATCAATTTTAACACTTTTTAAGCCCCCAGTCTTTGAATCAGGGATAGAAAATGTGTCATTGGCGCTATCATAATAACTCAGTAGCAGTTCAAGCGTGGGGCGATCAGGCGCAAGAGCCCCGAATAAAATGTAGTGTTAAAATATCGATCCGTGATATGCATCCCTGTGACACTGACGCATCTTCGGAGCAATACACTTCATGAATTGCCAATAACCCGTGATATTGACAGTTAGTCTTAATGATTCAAACGCGTTATTTTCCTATAAAAATAAAAATTTCAAGTTCAATTAGAACTAACGTGAACTGAATTATACCTAACACTAAACGACATCTAATAGAACTAATGCCGACTGTTATAGAACTAACATTGCCTAGAACTAGAACTAACATTGCCTAGCACTAACATTAGGGCACATTACTTCGAAACCCCAAATAGTGGATAACCTAGCACTTACTATTTTTCTTGGGGGGGGGGGGAGTACGATGGTACGGCCAGCCCTTACCGTTCTTCTTTGGCGGTTTCGCCATTCTAGGGCCTGCTTTTGCATTACCATGAGGGTTTGAGTGGCTTCCTCTGTGCTGCCAACCCTAGACGAACCGTCTTTTTCCATCAAATCGTAGCGATGAGAGATTTCATAGTCATTTACAGATTCCGCTTCCCTAGACGACATTTTTCGGCGAAAACCCTAGCCCTATAAATAAACTCTGTCGCTGGAAATGGAAGTTCGAGAGTTTCGGTGGCTCTTTTGTATTTTGAAGAGAGAGAAATAGAGGCGGGGTTCTTGAAATAGAGGCGCAGTAATCGAGTCCAGTCCATTTAATGAGATGTGACGAAGCGTCTGGGGAAGAAGGAGAAGGGCAAAGTCGGGTTTTTTCTAAAATACAATGCCTCTTTTGTATGTAGTTGACGTGGAGGGCCCTAGAAATATTGAATGCTGCTTTTTGGGGCTTATACACAAGGGGGGAAATACAAGGGGTCTCGTCACACGATTTTTCAGCTTTTGGGGCCCCGACACATTTTTCCCTAAATTTTAAGATATTTAATTTAATTATTATATGCTAAATCATAACTATTCATCTATACTTTAAAAAGAATCCAAGTTTTAATACATTTGATTTAAAAATCATATCTACTTCTCTATACTTAAAAAATGATCTAAGTTTTAATACATTTAATTTGTTTTACTGTTTATGATACAGTAATATTGTAGAATGAATAGTAACATTAATTATGGAGGAGTAGATTTGATTTACTATTTACGATACAGTAAAATATTATAGCATGAACAGCAACTTCGAGTATAGAGGACCAAATTCGATTTATTCTTCATACTATAGTAAATGCTATAACACTTACTGTACTACAGTATGAACAATATTCTTTAGAGGAGTAAAAGAGCATAGGATCAGCTTAGCTTTTGTCTATCATCTCCTACTAGGCCCTGATTGACCCCGTTTGGTAAACCGTTAAGGAATCATTAATATAATTAGTCCATTCGATGCCTCTAAGTACAAAATTATTAATTTGTTATATAAATTTTATTTTAATCTTTATGATCATTTTTAGTGTTTAGGAATAATAAGAATTTTGACTATTTTTTTTATAATTAGAGGGGTTAACTCTTAATTTTTCCAAACAAGAGTACTAATAAACCCTTATATGGATTTCTTATGTATGGCGGGTTAAGAAGGGGTTAAGTCTCATTAACCCCTCATTTAACCCTTTGTCAAACGGCACAAAAGAGTAAATATCAATTTTACCATTTTTGTTGAGTTGTTGGCTCTATTGACAGCTATTTCTTTAATCTATCTATCTATATAAAAAGAGTGTTGTCACGCCCCGCTTCCCAAAATACCCAGGAATTGGAACGCAAAAAAGCCCGTGGCGTATTAAACTGAGGAGAAATAAGTACTCGGTCATTCTACTCAATCTAATACGCTAAGCGTCGAGCAATATAATACAAAGTCATAGGTTCCCGATCACAGTAGCAAGAATATAATAAACAACTCAGAACAGAAATGGGCCATATCACAAATAATATATCATCCGAGACATAAAATTTGGGTCAACATGATCTTATTACAAAACAGTCCAACTAAAGAAATATGAAAATACATCGTCCAATAGAAATAGAAAGGAAGTACTACAAAAAAAACTAAGTCCATCAAATGACTAAAAGGGGTAATTAAACTTCGGCTTCTTCTTCAGCGCTGTCTGCAAAACACCCCTGCTGAGGATACTCGGGCTCAGGCATGTCTCCAAGCTGGATCTGTCAGTCCTCTAAGTCTGACATACAACCCGAGAGAACAGGAATACGTCAGCGTGCATGGCACACGACAAGATCCCATAAGGGAGAATAGGAATGGCCGAACGACCAATGCAAGAACAGTAATAATAATAATAATAATAATAGAAGCATGGTATTGAAATTATAACAATTTAAATGCAATCCACCATTATAATAATCAGTAGAATCTAGAAATCAACCTGTTAACGATGTCATGTAGCTAGCCATCCTATAATAGATCTTTGGTCCACATCTCACACAGAGTCAACGTTCATATTCTCGGATAACTGACTATTCACAAATCCTCTACGTGCATCCAAACCCGCGAATCAGTGAGAGGACTACATGCAATCTGATTTTGGCTTGGTCCGAACTCAAGCAAAACTCAGGTGACGAAACAATTTCATTGACCACGTGAAAATAACAATCCACTGGCCCAATAGACTAACCCTAATGCGAAACGGTTCACTGGAGTGAGCCTAGAAGATACATCAACAGCCATATCCGATCACATGAACCAAGACTTTCTCATCCCCACTCTTTGTTTTTCTAAGTCAACAAACATGACCTACAATAGATCTCTTGTCCATCTCCTAAATTTAGTCAACGGACACACACATATCACTAAGTCTTGTTCATGATGTGCAAGGCCACTAAGTCGTAAACTATTAATGGTTCTCAAACACAATAAGAAATAATAATGCAACTAATCATATACAATAATATCATGGCATATCACATAATTAAATCTAAGAATTATAAATCATAAAATTTTTCTAAAATAATCTTCTAAAATAATAAATTTATTTACTTAAAATAATCCTTTTGCAAAATAAATTCTTTTCTTTACTATATATTATTTATTATTATTAATTAACATTATTCATCAAACAAAACTCACTTAGATAATTATATCACAGTCTAATATAAGCAGATAATTCATAACAGATCTAAAATTATAATAACGAGTCAATGAGAAAATAGGGTCTTGCCTACGAGGCCAAGGGGCTTGTGGATGGGGGGTGGCGGCTGAGGAGCGTTGTTGACCACGCCGACGGCCCTACAAAGAGCTCCAGGAGAGTGGTGGAGGCAGCTGGAGGCGTTGCTGCAAGGTAGCGATGGCGGTTGGCGTCACTACTGGTGGCGCGACGAAGGAGCTAGAAAGCGAGTGGTGGAGCTCTGGGCTATAGAGAGGAGGCTGGAGGTTCAGGGGTGAAGAGGGTGGGGCAAGGTGGCTCGGGGCTTGGGCGGACGAGCAGCGGCGCAGTGAGGCGGCGTTGTTCGTCAGAGAAGAGAGGGGCTGAGGCGAGCGGATCTGGCGACGATGGAGAGGAGGAGGAGTGGTAGCAGGGTGATGGGGAAAGGAGGAGCGCAAGACACAAGTTGAGGGGCTGGCGGAGCGGTTTGAGGCGGTGTAGGGGTCAGGTGCCGGCGTGGGAGCTCGTGGAGGTAGAGGCGAGCAGGTAGGCGGACGATGAGCTGGGTTCGAAGTTAGGGAAGTGGGTGTTGTCGGGTTTCGGTGATGGGGGAGGAACAATGAAGGAGGGAGGGAGAGTTCGCTGGGGATGAGCGGGGAGTTAGGTTCGGAGTTGAGGGATAGGTGAGGAGGGAGTTTTTGTAGAGGGGAGGGGGAGAGAGAGAGAGAGAGAGAGTAAGAGATTGAGAGAAAATGAGAGAGAGAGAGAGAGAGAGAGAGAGAGAGAGAGTCGTAGTTGAGGAATAATAGAGGAGAGAGGGAATGAGGAAGCGGGACATGAGAGAGGGATTTGAGGAAGTAGGGTAGGGGGAGAGAGAGAGAGAGAGAGAGAGAATATGTGCTTATTCGGAAGGAGATTAAGGGAGAAAGTTAATGAGGTAATTAAGGAGAAATTAAGGGGATAATTAGGGAAGAAATTAAGGAGAAAAATTAGGGAGAAAAATTAGGTAGAAATTAAGAAAAAATCAATATAAAATAATTAATAATAATAAAATAAATCAAATATTAATTTAAAAGTTTTTCACCGTAACAATTGAATTTATAATTAACAAAACTATTAAAATAAATATAAAACTAGATTTTTAAATCATAGAAGATTCTAGAAAATCAAGAAAATATAAACACTCTTTTAAAAATAATAATTAATTTTAAAATACCAGAAATTTTTTTTAAACTAGTATCGAAAATTCATGATCATTACAAGTGTAAAAGCAGCTTAGCTTTCCTCTATTATCTCCTACTTAACGAATAAATATTACTTTTACCCTTTTTGTTGAGTTGTTGACTCTATCAATAGTTGTTTCTCTAATTGACAGATGTCTCTTCTTCTCACAACATGTAAAACCCCGTGAATTTGAAAAATAGTATGAATTATATTGTTAAATGAGCTCTAATTATGAGGAATATCATTTATGGATGAATGATTATGCTAACAATTGATTTGAGATCAATTAAGAGTATATATGAGAGTATACAAAGGTTAAACATGTACAAAGAAGAAATTTGGAAAAATAATTAGTTAAGAGTGTATCTGTATTACACGCCAATACAGTTCGAATCTAGAAAAACTAAAAAGACAAAAATCGTAGGTATCTTCAATATTTTTCCAATGCATCTTAAATCACCTCATTCCGACATCAGACGTGAACGTTACATCCAAAATACCAAAGACTATTTTTCTAGTCTGAATAGGTTTCCTGTTTCAGGTTTGAGTTATTTTGATTCGGTTTTGCAATTATATGTATACATGTTTACACACAAAAAATATATCTCTTCATCAGTATTCCAAACCCTAATAGCCCCTCTTCCTCTCTCTCAAATGCTAATCATAATTTGTGAGATTTAGGAGAGTTCTTGAGGCGTGTGTCGAGAGAAAAGTAAGGTTTTGCAACTTTAGTGAAGAGGGATCTTGCACGCACGTGTTTCAGAATTCAACATGATGTTTGAGACAAGATCATCTTTCTCCAAACCTTTCCTTATAGTTAATTAAATATTTAATATGTTAAATTGATGAATCTCATGTTTAAGCTTAACCCCGATGTTTTAAAATCTTACTTTATGATGTTAATCTTTAAACCAATGTGAAAATTAGTAGTTTTAGTTGATGTTTATATTAATTTGATGATCATGATCATTAGGGTTGTATTTAATTTTGTTTTTAACTCGTTAATCATGCTTAAATCATGTTTAAACCCTAGTTTAATAATTATTTGAGTTTTCTTGCTATTTAAAGAAGTCTAAACACTAGGTTGATGATACCTAAGTGATATGACCATGTTTAAACGAATTTATCTGTTTAATATTTAGAATTTATCATGTTTACTTAATCATATTTATAAATTAGATTATTTGAGAAATTTTGATTATTTAGGATGTTAAGCCCTAATTAGTTTAATTCAAGTGTTTATATCATGTTGAGTTAATCCATGTTAAGCAAATATGAAAGTTTAAATCTTGTTATATGCCTCCTGTTAATAAAATTAAGTTTTTTGAATAAAGTTACAAATACAAACACCAAAACCTAATCTATTATGATCTTCTCTGGTCGGTGAACCGACCAAGGCTAGCCGGTCGACCGGTAAGATCCTGTGAGTTTACTTTGTGCACTTTTGCGTTCGGTCAACCGATGCCCAAGGGGTGGTCGACCGACCCGTGTTCTTTTTTGTTTGAAGTGTTGTTTTTTACACCTTTTGTTTTCAAACGCGGGGTTCGAGGCGTACGATGATACACGTACAATTATGAGTATACACATATAGTGTCTTAGCACACACATGGGTATCCTAAAGATGATTAATACATTTATTGTTTCGATTACACGGCAGATATGAGTTATTTAAATATTATATACTTGTATGGATATTGTTGATGAGCACCCATCAGTACTACTTAGAATATTGCGTCGATATACTATTAGTACAAGCCATTGAGTTGGGTTTTAGGATGCTTGATTTGATAGTCCGTCCCGCACGTTGATGCGCTGAGACTAATGAGCCGTGTACACTTTTAGGATGCTGATTTGGTAGTCCGTCCTGCATGATAACACGATGAATTATAAACTATAAGGATTTGCATTGTGATAATTATCTGATAGTCTGAGTCTTGGTGGACACCATTTATGAACATGACTCATCGCTGAGTTATATATGACCGAGGTACTTTACTCTTGTAAGTACGCGGGATTATATGCAGTTGTTAACATTATCTTTCAAATGATAATGGAAGATGTTTTTGATCTGATATTTGTGATGACTTTACTTTCTTGTCTTGCTTTCATTTATTCCTAGTTTGGATTTGATAATTGACAATTCACAATTTGAGACATATGGGTATACATGAGTGTTTCCTTGTTTGGATTATTTCACTCAATGTATCAGTTTCGTGTTATGAGTTTCTAATTATTAATTCTATTTAGATTGGTTATTCTTAGTTCGTGTAACGCCCATGTTTTCACACATGGCTGTAGTCCAAGGTGAACCCAGAGATATCAAACCTGCCATGCATCCACACTGTGCAACAACACGTTTCACCATCATAGTAATATCTCTCTAGTGGAATCAACAACAATTGTAGATACAAAACAGGCAAAATAAGGGAAATAAATGCATTAGACATGATGTAGAAAGAGATATCTAATAAATATAATCATGTCTCAACTGAATAAACTGAATATAACTGAAGTTTAAAATAAATGTGAAGTATCTTAATATGAGTCAACTAAAAATAAACTAAGGCACACAGCCTTTACAAGATGAAATACAAAACTCTAAATGTGCGAAGGAAAATATCAACTATGATGGAGTCTCATCTACTAAAAATATGTGACGACGATTATGCTGGAAGTCCGTCATCTTGCAGCTCTCTAGAACTCTGAGCTGCTGCCTGAAAGGAATTAAAAAATAAAAAGAGAAATAACAAGAGCGTCAGAGCACTACAGCAAGACCATCTCCATCTGCCCCCAGGGGAAGGGCTACTAGATAAGATGGAGGCTCTATCTATTAAGCATAGTCTACTTAGATCATTTACCTTGTATATAAAAAAAATTAATATTTAGAAACCTACAACACGAGACGTAGTACATCGAGCGAAAGAATCCACATAAGGAACCCCTCATGTATATACAATATGTCTCAAATAGTAGATAACTAAATATCAATACCGAACTAATAATAAAAAATCTAAATAGAATTAATAATTAGAAACTCACAACACGAAATTGATATGTCGAGCGAAATAATCCTAACAAGGAAACCCTCATGTATATACCATATGTCTCAAATTATAGATAACTAAATATCAATACCTAACTAAGAATAAACAATCTAAATAGAATTAATAATTAGAAACTCACAACACGAAACTGGTACATCGAGCGAAATAATCCAAACAAAGAAACCCTCATGTATATACCATATATATCAAATTGTAGATAACTAAATATCAATATCAAACTAAGAATAAATAATCTAAATAGAATTAATAATTAGCAACTTACAACACGAAACTGGTACATCTAGCAAAATAACCCAAACAAGGAAACCCTCATGTATATATCATATGTCTCAAATTGTGAATCGCTAATGATCAATTCCAGACTAGGAATAAGGAAAGCAATACAAGGAAGTAAAGTCATCACAAATATCGGACCAAAAATATCTTCCACTATCCTTTGGAAGATAATGTAAACAACTGCATATAATCCTACGTACTTACAAGAGTAAAGTATATCGGTCATATATAACTCAGTGATGAGTCATGTTCATAATGACGTCCACCAAGACTTAGGCTATCAGATAATTATCATAATGCAAATTCTTGCAAAAGTTTATAATTTATCGCATTATCATATAGGAAATCGACATCCTAAAAGTGTACACGACTGATTAGTCTCATCACATCAATGTGTGGGATGGACTATCAAATCAGGCATCCTAGGTATATGGCTCACAAACCTCATCACATCTACGTATGGGACAGACTACTAGATCAAGCATCCTAAAACCCGACTCAATGGCATGTACTAATGGTATATCAACGCACTATCCCAAGTAGTACTAAGCGGTGCTCATCAACAATATCCATACATGTATATAATGTTTAAATAACTCATATCTCCTATATAATCGAAACAAGAACTATATTAATCCTCTTCGAGATACCAATATGTGTGCTATGACACTATACGTGTATACTCATGATTGTGCGTGTATCATTGTGCACCTCGAACCCCGCATTCGAAAATAAAAGGTGTAAAACAACACTTCAAATAAAAGAGAACATATGTCGGTTGACTGCCCTTAGGGCATTGGTCAACCAAACGCAAACATGCATAAAGTGCACTCACAGGATCTCACCGGTCGACCGGCTAGCCTTGGTCGGTCGACCGGCCAGAGAAGATCTTCATAGACCAGGTTTTGGTATTTGTATTTTTATAACTTTATTCAAAAACTTAATTTTATTAATATGAGGCATATAACAAGATTTAAACTTTTATATTTGCTTAACAAGGATTAACTCAACATGATTTAAACTCTTGAATTAATCTAGTTAGGGTTTAACATCTCAATTAACCAAAATTTCTCAAATAAAACATAAATTATCAACATGATTAACTAAGCATGATTAGAACTAATCATTAATAGATATAAAATAATTTAAACACGTTCACATCACTTAGGTATCACAAACCTAGGGTTTATATATCTTAAATTAAAAAGAAAACTCAATTAATTGTTAAACTAGGGTTTAAACATAATTTAAGCATGATTAATAAATTAAAATAAAAGTAAAAGCAATTAAACACATTAAATCTTAAATTAACTATAGAAAAAAGTTTGGAGGAAGTTGATCTTGCCTCAAACGTCGTGTTGAACTCCTGGACACGTGCGTGCAAGATCCCTCTTCACCAAAGTTGCAAAATCTCGCCTTCCTCTCGACAAATACCATAAGAACTCTCCCAAATCTCACAAATTATAATTAGGGTTTGAGAGAGGAAGAGGGGCTACTAGGGTTTGGAAAACTGATGAAAATATGTGTTTTTCATGTGTAAATATGTATATATATAACTGCAAATCCAAATCAAAACAGCCTAAATCTGAAATATGAAACCTAGTCAAACTAGAAAAATAATCTTTAGTATTTTGGCTGTAACTTTCATGTACGATCTCAGAATGAGGTCATTTAAGATGTGTTGGAAATATATTGAATATATCTACAACTTTTGTCTTTTTAGTTTTTTAGATTCGAACTGTATCGATGTGTAATACAGATATACTCTTAACTGAGTATTTTTCCAGATTTCTTCTTTGTGCATGTTTAACCTTTGTATACTCTCATATATACTCTTAATTGATCTCAAATCAATTGTTAGCATAATCATTCATCCATAAATAATATTCATCATAATTAGAGCTCATTTATTAATATAATTCACACTATTTTCTAAACTTCACAAGGTTTACAATTCAGCATTGATATTTAGTTATCTATAATTTAAGACATATGGTATATACATGAGGGTTTCCTTGTTTGGATTATTTCATTCGATGTACTATGTCTCGTATTGTAGGTTTCTAAATATTAATTCCATTTAGACACATGGTAAATAATCTAGGTAGACTATACTTAATAAATAGAGCCTCCATCACATCTAGTAGCCCTTCCCCTGGGTGCGGATGAAGATGATTTTGCTGTAGCACTCTGACGTTCTTGTTGTTTCTCTTTTTATTTTTCAATTTCCTTTAGGCAGAAGCTCGGAGTTCGATAGAGTCGTAGGATGACGGACTTCCAGCATAGTCGTTGTCACATGTTTTTAGTAGATGAGACTCCGCCATAGTTGATATTTTCTTTCGAACATTTAGAGTTTTGTAAAGGTTGTGTGCCTTAGTTTATTTTTAGTTGACTCATATTGAGATACTTCATAATTATTTTAGACTTCAGTTGTATTCAGTTAAGACATAATTATATTTATTAGATATCTATTTCTACATAATGTCTAATGCATTTATTTCTATTATTTTGCCTATTTTGTACCTACACTTATTATTGATTCAACCAGAGAGATATTACTCTGATGGTGAAACATGTTGTTGCATAGTATAGGTGCATGACAAGTTTAACATCTCTGGGTTCACATTGGACTGTAGCCATGTGTGAAAACAGAAGCGTCACAGTTAGTATTAGAGCTCTAGTTTTAACATCCTTATGATCATTCTGTATCGAGTCGTGGAGCTAGAATAGAGTTTCTTAGGATTCATATATAGAGTCTGCTAGAAATTCCTAGAATGAGTGAGAACGTATTACATATATTTCAAAAATTTCAAAAAATTTTTATGACAACTATTTTACTTTGATTATAAAGTATTTGCGTGAATGATATGTGATACGTTATGTTATATATATATATATATATATATATATGTATATATATATATAGAGATTAATGGGTATCCTTGTCATAGGAGGGGATTTCCTCCTATGACGCCTCTAAAATCACATGATTGAGCGACATTATGGATGATCCGCTCCGTTGAACTTGATCTACATATTCTAAAACCCCAACACACCAAGTTTGGGGTGAACCCGTCGTCGTTTGACCCTTCATCCACTCGTATCAATTTTAACGGTTTTGAATGAATAGAACTTTTCACATGGCTCGATGGAGGGTCAAACGACGACGG
>BQKN01000381.1:200688-238569 GCA_022839385.1 Asparagus kiusianus | reverse complement strand
GGTGGCTTGGCCATGGCCGAGCCACCCCTAGGTGGCTCGGCCATCGAGCCACCACCTAGGTGGCTCGGCTTTGGCCGAGCCACCTAGGAGTGGCTCGGTTTTGACCGAGCCCTCCAGGTGTTCGATGTTTTCACTACAACACCTGAAATCTACTATAGCGGTCGAAAAACGCTATGGTCTTATTTCATAGCGTTTTAATCAACACTGTGTTCGAACCCGCTATAGTAGGTATGTGGCTTTACATAGCGTTTCTCCAAACGCTATCAAAACGTTACCAAACATAGCGTTTATATGTAGCTATAAAAGAGTATTCAATAGCGTTTATATATTGCTATGACAAATATCTTTTATAGCTACATAAAAACGCTATTAGTTAGTTTCCAACCATAGCGTTTTTATGTAGCTATAAAAGAGTATTCAATAGCGTTTCTATATTGCTATGACAAATATCTTTAATAGCTACATAAAAACGCTATTAGTTAGTTTCCAACCATAGCGTTTTTATATAGCTATAAAAGAATATTCAATAGCGTTTCTATATTGCTATGACAAATATCTTTAATAGCGGTTGAAAAACGCTATTAGTTAGTTTTCATTCATATAGCATTTGTTTCCGCTTCTTATAGCATTTCAGTTGTGCCTATAAACCTTTGAGGTTGAACTAGAAATAACTTCCAATTGTAACAACCATAAAAGCAAATATTTCATTTAAAGATTCAAACTGATACATAACCAAGTTGTAGCATACAAGAAGAGTCAACACAAATGTGCCAAAAAACAAATACTAGTCTTTGGATAGTCCAACATGGAGTACAAGAAATTAACCATAGTACACAGAACAACAGAAACTAAATTTGCTGCATTACATATGACTTGGAAGACTCATCATCTTCAGCAATTGAGCACTTGTACTGCTGCAAAAAACAGAAATTAACAACACCAATAATGAGATCCTAGAGCCATGAACATTATATGGACACAAAACATAAAACAACACCACCATTAATTAAAAATCACAAGCTTATATTAATTTCTTTAATAATTTTGTTTAAATTTGTTATTAATGAAAATAAGAAGACAATAATTTGTTCTTTATTAATTTCTGCATGAAAAACTGGCTTTAATGATAGCAAAGAGAGTCAATACCTTTATTTGAATGGTTAGGTTGCTCTTTCTGATCCATAGCTTTTCTTTATGGTCAGGGTGAAAGCGATTCACCTTCAGGGTCAGCATGCAGCTAGTACTCTCTAGGTAGCTGGTCTCATTTCCCTATATTGATATATAAGGCTTGAGCATTAATTTCTTGTGTGAATATTGGTGTAAACATAATTGATATAGCTGATTGCTAAATGTATAATACAAGGAGCAAATGTTGAACAAAAACCAGTGGAAAATAAAAGAAAAACGCACATCATGCATCAAATATTCCCCACAAACATCATCCAAATCCAGATGTGGTGGTCTAGCGGCAACAAAAACAATAACACTGATGATCCTGTGTGTGTAATCTTTCTCAAAGTAATATCCAAAGTACATCGTACAGTTACTGAATGCTAAAAAAACATATGAAAATGTTTGCAGTAGATGCATGCAAATGATATAGCAAATTTCAACGACAATCTTATTTGATCAGTGTACATACGAATAAAGGTCTAGGGGCAGTAAGTTCTAAAGACAGTTTATCCTTGAAGCTCCTTTCTCAAGTACTGCTCATAAATTTGTCACCAATTTATTTCCTTTTCATTGTAACAGGATTAGCCTGATACTGATATTAGAACGGTGACACCACTATCCCAAGCTGGGCTAATGAGAGTGATTCCTGATACTGATATTGATAGCTATTAGATTACTGCATAATGACATTAGAACTAAGACTCCTACCAAGAATGAATATAAAGTAGCTTATTGATATCACTATTATGCATATATGATGAAAACAAAGCAGTGGAAGCCAACGAGATCATCTTTCAGTTTGTGGAAACAGAATAAAGCAAGATAGAGCAAATGGACACTTCAACTGTATAGAGCAAAGCCAAAATAAGAGAGATGAAAAGAATCAATGTAAGATAACAAAAGAATCACCATCGCGTACAGCTAAATACTACATGAGGTTAGAGGAAAACTCCAAGCACAGTGTAGCCATGAGAACAATTCGAACACAATGATTTTTATGTAATAATTTAAGAAATCCGGTTGATTTGTTCGGACTTGATTCGTTGACCTGATTTGGCATACGATCCGGTTCCTGATTTGGCAGTAAATCCACTTTTGAATTTGAATCCGAAACTGATCTTAAATCGATCGTGATTCGTTCGAGTCCACTCTTGGTTGGATGACTCGTTGATTCCTCAACCGTTAGCTTGATTCCGCACGCGAGTGGATTTATTCCGTTGTTTGCGTGCGTTTCGTCAGTCTCGTAGCTTCGTTAATCCGCTTCGTCGCGTATCACTTGGCTTCGGTGTTGTGGACTAACGATCGTGTTTGGATACGTTGCCCGATGGTTGGTTTGACGTCGTCGAGCTGTGTTAAGGGACCTATAGGTAGTTTTATACGCCTACAGATACCCCCTCCAAAGTATTTTAACCTCATTCTTTTATAGAAAAGTCTGGAATACTTTGGATGTGATTGTCCCATCCTTCAATTGGTTACGACGGGATATTTGGAATGGCTTCTATTCTTGATTCCTTCAGTCCTCCAGGCTATTCGGTGCTTTGTCGAATGTCTGTAAGGGTTCCGGTGCTGCATTTATTGTCTGACCATCTGTCGGAATTTTGAATTTGAAGTCAATTCTCGATTTCCTAACTTCTTAGCTCGAGTTTGCTGTTTCAACATAGAACTGACCATCGGTCGTCGGCGTTGAATCTTCATTTACAACGCGTTGTCCGGCGTTTGAGCTTCCTTGTGACGCGTTGTTCGGCGTCCAAGCTTCATTGTGACGCGTTGTCCGGCGTCTAAGCTTCATTGCGACACGTTGTCCGGCGTTCGACACAGTTTATACTCGTACGTCTTCTAGAGTATACACAGTTTAAGCTCTTAAGGAATTGGAGCGTGGCAGATACTTGAGTCACGAGACCAATTTATAGAATTGATGCGCGAATGACTCGTATTTACAGAATTTTTGGCAAATTCTCAGCCATCAACGGGTTTGATGAGCCTTTACCGACTACCGTTTGAGTCGGGCTAGCATGCGGATTGTTTAAGCCCGTTCCGCATGTGACGTTAAGCTAAAAGAGTTAACCCTTTTAGTGCTACGATATTGAATACGTAGACTTCGTCTTTCTCCTGTGAAAAGACTAAACATCAACGTGTATGAGACGTTGACTTAGGATTTTTGGCAAATCCTTAGCCTTCAACGGATTTGACGTGCTCTTATCGACTACCGTTTGAGTCGGGCTTACATGCGGATTGTTTTAGTCCGTTCCGCATGTGACGTTGTGCTAAAGGAATGAACTCCCTTAGACTCTTTACTACAACTTTGAATACGTAGACTTCGCCATTGTTACGGGAATAGGCTACCCGGCAACGTGTATTAGACGCTGACTTATCCTTACTTAGGTTTCAGGATAAGATACCCCAGAATCGAACTCTGGTGTCTTTTTCTGCGGAGAAAGACTAAACCGGCGGCGCGTGTTAGGTGTCGGCATATCCTTTCTTAGGATTCAGGATGAAATTCCCCATGCGTGTAAGGCATGGATTTTGGTGTTATTAATAACAACCTGCCACAATGTTGAATATATGGGCGAGTGTTCTTTTTAACGGTTAAGAACTAACTGGCGGCGCGTGTTAGGCGCAGACTTATCCCTGCTTAGGCTTCAGGATAAATACCCCAGAATCAAACTCTGGTGTCTTTTTTTACGGAGAAAGACTAAACCGGCGACGCGTGTTAGGCGTCGGCATATCCCTTCTTAGGATTCGGGATAAACTTCCTAGGATGAATCCTAAATTCTTAGAAAAGGATTGGTGTGGGAAGGAAGAATTTTATATTCTATTCCCCGAACAAGGAAGGAAGAATTTTATATTCTATTCCTTGATTCTAGAAAGGAAGAATTTTATATTCTATTTCCAGTGCAAGAAAGAAACTAGAAGTGGGATCTCCACTCCGAGAATCCGGAAGATCTAAATAAGCTTACCTTTTATAGGATCGATTATCTAGATGAGTTTTTCGTTTATCGAAATGAAATTTCAACTTTGGTTATAACCATGAAGAGGTTTAACCAACGAGAAAAGAGGGGAGCCCTTTCGTTTATCGAAAGGAGGCTCTGAATTGAAAGTGGTCCTCTTGCTCGTGGAAAGAATCAAGAGGGGAATTTATCGGTGGTTTGGACCAGAAAGACACTTTTGGTGGACTCACTGTCAATTGAAATTGATCAGTGAGGGATTTTTGTGGTGAAAATGATTTTGGCTTATCCTCTAGAATATTAAGTGTAATATTCTTCGAGGAACTTCCCGATAAATGGGTTATCCCGAATGTACTAGGGATAGTATTTTTTCAGGAACTTCCCATTTATTGGCATTAATTGCCTGACGCCCTCTAAAGAAATGAGGCGATATGCGCCGTTTGAGTAGACTGTGTCTATCACAAATGGTCCTTCCCATTTGGGTTCAAATTTACCTTTCTTCTTGGAGTTGAGGATTATCGATCGGTGAGCAGCGAGGACCAGATCTCCTTCCTTGAAGCTTCTTTGTCGGACTCTTTTGTTAAAAGCCCTAGATATTCTGGCTTGATAAAACTCAATGTGTTGTTGAGCTTCCAAGCGCCTTTCATCTAACATTTTGAGTTCTTCGAGACGTTTCTGATGTTGCTCTTTAGTCGTTATCTCAGTTGCGAGAGCGATTCGAAGAGATGGGATTTGGATTTCCAACGGTAGCACAGCTTCATATCCGTATACCAATGAATATGGGGTGGATCCCGTAGGTGTGCGTACGGTGGTGCCATAAGCCCAGAGTGCTTCACCGAGTTTATCATCCCAGTCTCGTTTATTGGTCTTCACGAGCTTTGATAGGATCTTAATGATCGTCTTGTTAAAAGCCTCAGCTAATCCATTCGCAGCGGGATAATAAGCTATTGACGAAACATCTTGAATCTTGAACTTGTCACAAAACCTGACGAAAGTGTTGCTTATGAACTGTGGACCGTTGTCATGAATGATCCATCTTAGCACGCCATGTCGGTATATAACATGATGCTTGATGAAATTGATGACGTTGTTCGTCTTCACTTCTTTAAGCGGAATCGCTTCAGCCCATTTTGAAAAGTAATCCGTGATTGCGAGAATAAATCGATCACCTTTGACTGAAGGGGGAAAAATAGGACCGACAATGTCCATACCCCATGTATCGAATGGCCAAGACGTGGTTGACGTATGTAATCACTCCGGTGGTTGGTGCATATAATTTGCATGTACCTGACAAGCGTGACATCCTCGGGCGTATTCGATTGCGTCACGTACCATTGTTGGTCAAAAATATCCTATTCTTCTGATTCGATCATACAGCTTGGGACCAGGCTGATGCGCACCGCATTCTCCTACGTGTGCTTCCTTAAGAACTTCTTCTGCTTCTTCGTTCGAAAGGCATCGGAGTAGCAAATTATCATACCCCCGACGGTATAATGTACGGGTCTCGGTATTATAGAAGAACCTTGGTGCTCTTCGGCGGATTGATTCCCTTTCTTTTATATCCTCTGGCAAAATACCATATTGGACGTAGTCAATGATAGGAAAACGCTAATCTCGGGACTCAGACCCGATTTGAGTTGAGTTCACCTCCTTGGTGTTTATGTTTCTATCATCTTCCTCTTCGATATCCATATTGTATATGGGTACGCAGAGTTGATGTGATCTTACTGTGACTAGCAGTTTAGTTTCGGGTGGCTGCGCAAGTGATACCGCTAGTGCTGCTAGTGCATCCGCATAAGCGTTCTGGAGACGAAGGATGTATTCAATAAAGAATTCTTCGAAAGAATCTACCATTTTGACGGCCTCCTGATGGTATGGGATCAGGTCTTGGTTCCTGACTTTATACTCTCCACGGACTTGGTTGACTATCAATTGAGAATCCCCAAAAGCTTCGAGATATTTGACCCCCAGCTCCTTAGCGAAACTGAGTCCAATGAGGAGCGCATTGTACTCAGCTACGTTATTGGAACATGGATCTGTCAGTGAATATGCCCGAGGCATTACATGCTTCCCCGGGGAAACTAAGACAACTCCAACTCCGGAGGAGACTTTAGGACATCCGGGGGTTACTGCCTTATTAACTGCTCTCGAAGCACCATTAAAGTATAATTGCCATACTTGTTGATGCGACGTAGTATTAACCTCGTGGGTTTCATCCGGCAAGTCATCATATACTTCTGCCGTATCTGTTGTCGGGCTTGCCGCCAAAAGATCACAAATCGCTTGTCCTTTGACCGACTTCTGCTATTTGAAGTGCAGATCATACTGGGACAAGAGAAGGGCCCACTTCGCTAACCACCAATTCATCGAACCCGGTTGCGTCATAAATACCCGTACTGGATTAACGTTAGAGATAACGTAAATCGTCTATCCGACCAAGTAATGCCGCATCTTTTGTACTGCGAATACCAATGCGAGACATTCTTTCTCAATCATCGGATATAGGGACTCGGCGCCTACCAAAGTCTGACTTAGGTAATAAACTGCCTGTTCGTGACCATTATCATCGTCTTGTGCTAATAAAGCACTTATCGAATGGTTCATCGCCTTGATGTAAATCAAGAACGGTTTACCTGATTTTGGTGCGACAAGAACATGAGGGTTCGTCAAATACGTCTTGATATCTTCGAGTGCTTTTTGGCAGGCGTCATCCCAAATAAATGACACACCTTTCTTGTTTAGCTTAGAGAACGGCTGACACTTCCCAGAAAGATTTGAGATGAACCGCCGGATGTAAGCTAAACGCCCTTGCAATCCTCTGAGTTCTCTTAGATTTCTCGGGGGCTGCAATTCATGTATCGCCTTCACCTTGTCAGGATCAATATGTATGCCTTTAGTGGTGACGAAGAATCCGAGAAATTTTTCGCTGGACATTCCAAGGAAGGATTTAGTGGGATTCATCTTCAATTGATGACTCTGCATGAGATCGAACATCGTCTTCAAGTCCTTGATGTGATCTTCTTTGTTGCGGCTTTTCACAACCAAATCATCAACGTAGCACTCGACCGTTTTCCTGAGGTGCTTTTAGAAAATCTTAGTCATCGCTCGTTGGTACGTGGCGCCTGCATTCTTTAGACCGAAAGGCATCACCGTGTAGCAAAAGACACCCAGGGGTGTTCTGAACGCTGTATGCTTCTCGTCATCCGGATGCATCTTGATTTGGTTATACCCCCGAAAAGCCATCCATAAAGGACATTCTCTCAAATCCGCACGTATTGTCGATGATGACGTCCGTGATTGGGAGAGGAAAATCGTCTTTCGGACATGCCGCATTCAGGTCCCTGAAGTTGATGCATATCCTGATTTTACCATTTTTCTTCATGACTGGGACAATATTAGCTAGTCAGTCTGGATGCTGCTCCTCTCGGATGAATCCTGAGTCGATCAATTTCTTAACCTCTGCCTCAATGGCTTCCATAATCTACGGACGAAACCGTCTCTGCTGCTGTTTGACAGGTTTGGCATCCATCTTGATATCGAGGCGATGCATTGCCACATTGGGGTCGAGCCCTGGCATGTCCTCATAGTTCCAAGCAAAGACGTCAATGTATTCCCTGATGAGAGCAATTAATTCCTCTTTCTCATTTGGGGGAAGACTATCGCTGATGAATATGGGCTTTGGGTTGACTTCATCGCCCATATTAATTTGGACTACTTTATCTTCAGTGGGGGGTTCCCTCTGTTCAAACCTATTGTAGAACCCCGTAAATTTTATAACGAATATATTGAATTACTAGTGATAAAAATTTCTTATGTGATGAATAATCATAATTATGTTAAATAAATGCGATAAATGGAGTTTGGGAGCCTAGCAAGAATTTCTATGTTGGAGAAATCAAATGAATTGATCAGCATGTGATAGCAGGCATAGCAGGTGTTTTCCTGCTGTGCGGTCGACCGCGATGGGCGCGGCGGTCGACCGCACAGCGGTCGGGGTTTCAGGAGACTCTTCACCTCTTGTGCGGTCGACCGCGATGGGCGCGATGGTCGACCGCCCAACAGGCAGAGAGTTTTTCTGTGTTGAGTTGTAATGGGTTTCGGGTCGGGTTCGGGTCGGGTTGTGGGGTTAGTATATATACTAACTTACCCAAGAGAGCCCCATTTTCTCATCTGAACCAGAACCCTAGCCCCCTCTCTTCTCTCAAACCCTAATTTCTCACTCTTTGGTGATTTGGAGGAGCTTTGAAGGGTTTTTCGGCGAAATTTTGGTGGATTCAGCGGAGGGGATCATCACCCTTCAGATCTAGGGCTTCGTTCTCATCATAGGCGAGTAACATCTCGCCCAACTTCACCTCTTTTCGTTTTATGCTTAGATTTGAGTTGTAAATCCGGTTTTTATTGAGCCATAAGTCGTATTTTGTATAAGAAATTGATCATTATGGTATATGATGCTTAACTTGAGTATTTCAGATGTTTAAAAACCCACCCACGAATTTGCTTTCATGACATTCAGATCTGAAAATGATTTAACAAGAGTTAATCATGTTTTATTGCTTTAATGACATCAAAATCATGTGTTACTTTCGTTGGACCTCTAACTAGTAGATTTTTAATGATTTAAAACTGGTAGTTTTTGTTCTTTGACTTGGCATATATGTTAGATTCATGTTAAGATGGAAATCGTCAAGTTTGTTTGGGTTTTGAAGCAGACAGAAACCCTAACTGGGTTTCTGGCAGCTTCGCGGTCGACCGCAGTGGACGCAGCGGTCGACCGCTCTGAGTTTTTTCCAGCAGAAAAGTTTCTGCTCTTTGAGCGGTCGACCGGCATGACCTCAGCGGTCGACCGCCGCTCAGTTTTGAACACATGAAGCTTTGGCGCTATGAGCGGTCGACCGGATTGGCCTTTGCGGTCGACCGCCACACAGTTTTGGTCCCTGTTGACTTTTGTTCCCTTTTTTTGCGTGTTCGAGGGATCACCTCGACTTTCCTCCCACTAGTTTGTGATGTTAGTGATTCATCTTCACATAGGGTTTGACTTGTGACACAAATTTAGACCGCACATTGAAATACGTGCAAGGTTGTGATATGTATATCTTCCCGGGTATACTCTTCATTGTTACACAGTCCTCGTGATGGACTATAATCTATTTCAGTCCTCGTGTTGGACTATAATCTACTTCAGTCCTCGTGTTGGACTATAATCCATATCAGTCCTCGTGTTGGACATATTGCCACTTACTTCATGAGTTTGGAAGTCACAGTATCGAGTTCCTATATTGGACACTCCTCTTAACCCTGCATATGATTTTCACACGGGTGTTTACGACACGACACTTATGTAAGTAATAACATGGTATTTCACGTAGACTATGACGTGACACTGTACATATGCTCTGTGGTTTGATGTTTTCTCTTATTATTGTTCATGTATTAGATTTTGGATTTTGTACCTAGGGGTTTTCAATTTGAGATACAAGGTATATACATGAGGGTTTCCTTGTTTGGATTATTTCGCTCGACGTACCTATGCTCGTGTTGAAATCTCCTAAGTACTAAAAACCCCCTTTGTTTTAGGACAATTAAATTATTCATATATGATTTGTGATAACTGTATTTTCTTATACAACGAGCCCTATCCCTTGGGGTTGGTTGTGATGTTGCTCGCTAGCACTTTGACGCTCGTTGTCCCTCCCCCCTTTCAGGTCACGAGCCAGGAGCCCGGAGAGTCGCAGGTTGATAGCGACACACTCTAGTGCTCAGCTATCTATTTTAGTTATACTTCATGTTGGAGCTCCACTGTAGTATTTGTTAGACAGTTGAGGACTATTGTTATAGATGTTGTAAAGGCTGTATGCCTTATTTCCTTTACTCAGACTTGTTAAGAACTCCAGTTTTTTCATTTCAGGCTTTGACTATGTACCTCATTTTATTTCGTTGATGAGATGTGTTATGTTCTGTCATTTCATCCAGTATTGTTGATTTACCTTTTACTTGCTTTGTACCTACACCTGTTGTTGATTCCACTAGAGAGATAGTAATTGTAATGGTGAAACGTGTTATTGCACGGTGTGGTGCATGGCAGGTTTGATATTTCTGGTTTCACCTCGGACTGTAGCCTTGTGTGAACCCAGGGGCGTCACACCTATCACCATACTGCATGTTCAGGTGATGAACCCATGGGTCTTCCCACGTTAGCATTTGATCATCGTCCTCCATCGTAGATGGATCAGCTGTAGTCATGTTCGTCATTAGGGCTTTAAATACTTCCCCCAAACTTGTATCGGAGTCCCATTCTGAGGAATCTAACGAGTACCCATCCTTAGCTTTGTTAGCAATTTGATCAATAACTTGCCAACCACATTCATCATCAGACGAGGAGACATAGCCTAAGCCTCTTTTGTGACGGTAATAATCATCCGGTTTCCCTTTTGGTACATATGCCGCTTTGGCTGGGATACGGGAACCTCGATCGAAGTATAAACCTTCTCCGAGTGCAAAATCATATCCCTGTTTTTCCATGAGCTTGCGCACTTCCGGACTATATTTAGATAAATGTCGACCAGGTTTGTCTTCATTCTCATCTTCTCTTAAGAAATGATCAGGTAATGGAAAACTCTCTCCTTTACCGTAAACCACTTCTTTTTGGCCTCCTATTTTGGCAGGAACGATCAGGGTTGTTCCGAAAGAATGCTGGAGATGTTTCTTTGTTACATAAGACGATCGGAGCGGCGTATATAAATCCGGATTATCGTATAATCCCTTTATCGCATCATCAAGAGACAACGAGTACTCTAAATCATTATTTATTTTATTATCGGCAAGTTGCCAGTTACAACTGCCATCTGACGATTGTTCATCGTCAAGATTTATTACAAAGGGTACAATGTCATTTAAAACAAAACCTCCATTGTAATCGAATCCGGCTTCGGAATCAGCTTCTTCTCCGCTGTCCGTGCCCTGGGCCGATAGTTCAGTATCGGATTCGTTACCATAAAGGAGAGAATCAGTAAAATAATTCTCAAACCCTTTGAATGGTTGCTTATCCGCGACCACCGTCCTGACCCTACCATCAGTGTCGACATATTTTAAACACTGATGGAGAGTGGAAGGAATTATAACATTACTATGGATCCAAGGCCGACCTAGTAGTAAGTTATATGATGTCTCAGCATCAATCACGTAACACGTGACCTCCGTCTTCAGATCACCCATTTAACATTTTATCCGGATCTTTCCTAAAGGCCTTGACCTGCTGGTGTTGAATCCGTAAATAACAGTGCCTGTAGACGCCAATTTGCTGACTGGAATGCCGAGGCTATACATCAAGCGAAGCGGCATAATACTCACAGCGGAACCCGGATCCACTTGGATTCGGTTGACTTCGCTGGAGCCAATGTACCCAATGAAGTACAGGGGTCAATCATGATTCGAATTCTTCGTCTGCATATCCTCTTTGGTGAAGGTAATGCAGGGAAGGTTCTTAGCCGCTATGTTACAGTGTTGAGTTAGCGGTTCTGGCTCTTCTGGTACCGGCTTGACCCGAGTAAGGAATGCTTCTGAATCGGCCAATGCTTCTTGTAAGGCTTCCCTGGTCTCCTTAGACAACCGCAGCAACTCGTACATTGTTATCCGTGCTGGAATATTGGCTAATTGAGCCATAATATCGAAAATACACGGAGTTTACGAGCTCTCCGGTTTATCTCTTCCAATCGGACGATTGAAACGAGACTGCTTTGAGTTTTGAACCTCCTGGGACTTCTTTTCTTTCTGCTTATCCACCGGCTGTCGTCGAGCATCTTCAACCGGTTTAGGCACTGCAATCACCCCCAGCTCTGTGAGAGTTTTGGCTGGTCCCCGTTTAGTCACCTCCTGCTTAGCTAACTGATCACTAGGTGATGGATAGTTGAAGTGGTACTGGTTTCCACTTCTGGTGGCAAAGACTTCTTGTTCTTCTTCGGAGAGCAGGAAGGTAGGAGCTTCATCGCCATCCTCTTCGAAGATTGCGGAAGTAGCGTTGCAGGACTTGCCTTTACCCTTCTTGCCAATGTACCTGATGCGACTTCGTCATCAAACGGGGCGAGGTCTTCGTTGGTATTTTCGGCATCTTCATACCAACGAGTTTTTCTCCTGGAGGAGAACTTCTTGGACTTGCGGGGGGAGGTAGATCCGGATGAGGATGATAGGTACTCCTCGAACTTCTGCTGGTCGAATTCATACTCGACCTCCTCCACGACCGGGATTGAGATCCGCGGCTGCGACGCTTCGATCTCGGCAGCGAGATCATCGGCTCCCACTGTGGTCGCAAGATTGTTTGAGGGAAAAATCGTTGCTTTCTTCACTGATTCCATTGCTATCTCAAGTAACTGTTTTTCGGTTACAAAGATCCGGTCTTTTTATAAGATCCGGTTACAATGAAGAAAAATAAAAAAAATGAAAATTACAACTTTTTTATCCTTGTTTGTCGAACATATCACGAGCTCCTGTTTTGCGGTCGCTCGCTTGCGTGGGTTCTTCGCCTGCGCCGGGGTTTATCCGTGGACCACCGCGAGATCTAGATTCGGTCGGATCTACGCAGTACGACTGATATTATTTCACGAAGGAAATAATAGCCGGGGGGGGGGGATTAGTTCACCAAGGAAATAATCGCCCGAATCTCGGGATCAAAGACCAAGCTTTGATCCGGAGTATGCTTGCGTAGATCTGAGATCCGATTCCTCTCGAACTCTTGCCTTATTTGGCGTAGACGATCGCCGAGCACCGGATCTGGAAGAGCAAGTCCTCGAAGTCCCAAAGCTTGGATCTTTTTAAGTTCTGAGCCTCGAATCCAGCAGAGCTTCGCCTCCAAAATTTCCAACCTTCTCAAACAATGAATCACCTCTTCTATTTATAGGCAACCAGATCTGTGCCTTGGCACAGATCTGGGCCGGCCACCAAGGTGGCTCGGCCACCTTAGTGGCTCGGCCACCGAGCCACCAGGAGGTGGCTCGGTTTTGGCCGAGCCACCTAGATGGTGGCGCGGCCATCGAGCCACCAGGAGGTGGCTCGGCCACCGAGCCACCACCAAGGTGGCTCGGCTTTGGCCGAGCCACCTAGGAGTGGCTCGGTTTTGACCGAGCCCTCCAGGTGTTCGATGTTTTGCCTCTTTGCCTGTTTTCTGGTTTCGCGGTTGATTTGTTCGGACTTGATTCGTTGACCTGATTTGACAGTAAATCCGGTTCCTGATTTGGCAGTAAATCCACTTTTGAATTTGAATCCAAAACTGATCTTAAATCGATCGTGATTCGTTCGAGTCCGCTCTTGGTTGGATGACTCGTTGATTCCTCAACCGTTAGCTTGATTCCGCACGCGAGTGGATTTATTCCGTTGTTTGCGTGCGGTTCGTCAGTCTCGTAGGTTTGTTAATCCGCTTCGTCGCGTATCACTTAGCTTCGGTGTTGTGGACTAACGATCGTGTTTGGATACGTTGCCCGATGGTTGGTTTGACGTCGTCGAGCTGTGTTAAGGGACCTATAGGCAGTTTTATACGCCTACACCCTCTATGACACCTATTGCCTAAGGCAAGATACCTATTTTCCCTGTTTATTATTTCATATAATTTTTAGATTTGTTAATTATGCGCAAGATTCCTATTTTAGAATTATTTATTTTGAATTAATTTAGTTTATGAACGTGTTATTGATGGTAGTTGACCGTGATATTTTATGTGCAAATCATCCGCTGATTTCATGTTTCTTATTTTAATAACGTGACGTACCATGTTTTATTTGCATAGAACTAGCTGCATTTATTGTTCCTTATTGTGTTTGAGAACCATTAGTAGTTCATGACTTAGTAGCATTGCACGTCTTGAACAAGACTTAGTGACATGTGTGAGTGTATTGACTAAATTAGGAGTGGACCAGAGATCTATTGTAGGTCATGATGCTGACTTAGAAAAACAAGAAGAGTTAGGATGAGAAAGTCCTTGTTCATGTGATTGGGTATAGCTATTGATATATCTTCCAGGCTCGCCCCAAGATCCAGTGTAGCTTAGGGTTGGTTTGTTGGGTCAAAGTGAAGCCGGTGTAGTCACTTTGGTCCGTGAATTTGACATTCACCCGAGCTCTTCTCTCTCCTCTTCAGAAGATGCACCTGGGATTTTAACCGACATCTTATTAGGATAGGTGAATAGGACTTGCATCTTTGGCTTCTTTAAAGGGGGCGAAGGTTTGGATAGTCGAAAGCGGCGAGTTCTTTCAGCAAATGCTAATTCAAATAACTCTAAGGAGAGGGGATCTAACACACCTGTTTCCAGCTCCTCTTCTTCGCCATCGCCTCCAATATCTGCACCACCCCTAGCATAAGGTTCCGTTGTTTTTTTACCAGGAGGAAAAGTAGACTCCCCTGCGTTTTATGACTAGAAGGACCCACTGGTTCCCTCCTTCTCCTCTTTTCGAGCTCGGATTCGTATGCCTTTTGAGTAGCGACCCGGGAAGCTTCTTCGTCAGTTGACTCGGTGATCGATTGGACGGGTACGTGTTCATTTGCTGCCAAGAGCCACCGACACTATCGAAAAACAAAGCAGCGGGAGATAAACTACTGCTGGGTTTTGGTTGATAAAGTTGTAATCTTTATTTTTTATTGTAAGAAGATCTTATAAAAAGATCAACTTTTCTTTTAGTTTGAACTTGTAATCAATAAACGGTGTAACAAGTTTGAAAGTAATGGAAAAGACAACTTTTGACGAAAACAACGAGACTCGACGACACTTACGTGCCTTTAAGGGACTGGATACTCCAGAGGAGATATACTCCTCGTACTTGATCTGGTCAAACTCGATGACCAGGGTCTCAACTTTAGTTCTCACTGTAATCGTATCTGATTGCGCCACCACCAGTTCGTCAGAAAGAATTCCTGCTCCCACTGTGATCACCATCATCTGTTGGGTTGAAAATTTTATTAGGACTGTTTCTCCTGTTTAAAAGAAAACTAGGTTCGATCGCTTAGTACGAAACCCTTACAATCACTCACACTCTCTCGATTACAGATGAAATAAAGATTAATTCAGCTTTTCCTTGTTTAAGTTGGGCTCTTGGTGGTGAAAGGATGCTTCTCTCGATGCTTGAGTCAATATTGCCTCCCGTTGATGATCAAAACAAAATTGCTGAAGCTTCTCACCTTCGTTAGACTACTAGAACCTAGGTTTAAATTCTAGATCTTAACGTAAGAGCTCTAATTTCTGATGATTTCCAAAAGTTTTAAAAGTCTGAACCCCTTTTCTCTGTAGCCATCCATGGTTATTGATAGGGTTTAAGCACGTAACCGACAAGCTAAGATCACGGGTAGAGGGGCGTAACTACCTCCTTCAAATCAGCACACGTCGTAACGTGCTCCTGAAGATTAGCCCACATGGCTGACTAAGTCTTCGGAGCTGTTACAGCTAGATCTCACGTGGATGACGAGCCTTGTCTTTAATTGAAACGGGGTTCGCCAAGTAAGATGATCCTTGATACGTAGTGAGGTTCGTCTTACAAAGCAAACTTTGTAGTAAACAATCTTCTTCTGATGAATTTTGTCTTCACTAACTTCGTCTAACGAACTTCGTCTTCACTAACGAACTTCGTCTTCAATAGCTGAGTCCAAATGCATAGCAAGCCTCATCTTCACGAATGAGCTTTTAAGTCTGATGATAAGCTTCAACCCTCGTATCCAACGACGAACTCCGAACCTTGTTTCTATTGACTAGCTTCGAACCTCGTATCCAACGACGAACTCCGAACCTCGTATCGAATGATCAGCTTCGAACCTTGTATCCAATGATGAACTCCGAACCTCGTTTCCAATAGGGATCCTCACTGAGCGGTAAGGTTCGTCCCTATGACGACCCTCATCATATTTTGAAGTTCAGCATGTTTTAATGCCTACAGGGAGAGGAAAGTCGTCTTTCGGGCATGAGGTGCTTAGGTCTCTGAAATCAATGCAGATCCTGATCTTCCCATTCTTCTTTAGAACCGAAACGATGTTCGCAAGACAATCGGGATATTGCTCTTTGTTCGCGGGAAAAATTGTAGCTTTCATCATTGATTCCATTGTACACTCTTGTAATAGTTTATCGATTACAAAGATCCGGTCTTTTTATAAGATCCAGTTACAACGAAAATCAAATAAAAAAGAAATGAAAATTACAAATTTATTTCCTTGTTTGTCGAACAAATCGCGAGCTCCTGTTTTGCGGTCACTCGCTTGCGTGGGTTGTTTGCCTGCGCCGGGATTATTTATCGTGGACCACCGCGTGATCTAGATCCAAGCAGATCTACGACGTATTACGGGTATTATCCCACCAAGAAGATAATAGCCGGGAGGGATCGTTTCACCAAGGAAATGACCGCTCGAATCTCGGGATCTAAGAACCAAGCTTAGATCCGGAGTATAACGATATAGATCTGAGATCCGGGATCCGATTCCTCTCGAACACTTGCCTTATTTGGCGTTGACGATCACCGAGCACCGGATCTGGATGGACAAGCTCTTGAAGTTCCAAAGTTCCAATCTTTTCTAAGTTCTTAGATCTGAATCCGGCAGAGCTTCGACTCCTCTTTTTCCAACCTTTCAAAATGAAGAACCCCTTCCTCTATTTATAGCCTCTCTTCACTGTGCCCGTGTGCACGTGAGGGGGGAAGGGGAAACCACCGGCCACCTTGGGGTGGCTCGGCTCATGCCGAACCACCCTGGGGTGGCTCGGCTTGGGCCGAGCCACCTCGGGTTGGCTCGGTTTCGGCCGAGTCCCCCGGGTGTGTTCCGTTTCCCGTTGTTCGGTTCCGGTTATGTCCGTGATTCGGTTGTGTGGTTGATTGATCTGGAAACGACTCGTTGACTTGATTCCAGATTTGGCAGCAAGTCGGGTTCCTGATTTGGCAGTAAATCCGCCTTGGTGTTTGAGTTCGAATCCTCTCTTGATTGGATGACTCGTTGACTCCACGAACCGTTGACTTGATTCCGCATGCGAATGGATGCATTCCGTTGTTCACGTGCGGTTCGTTAGCTTCGTAGCCTCATTAGTTCGCTTCGTCGCGTATCGTTTGGCTTCAGCGTTTGTGGGCTAACAGCTTTGTTTGGATATGTCACCCGATGGTCCGTTTGTTAAATCGGCATCGTCGAGCTGTGTTAAGGGACCTATTGGCAGTTTTATACGCCTACAGATACCCCCTCCAAAGTATTTCAGTCTCGTTCTTTTATAGAAGAGTCTGGAATACTTTGGATGTGATTGTCCCAACCTTCAGTCGGTGTAACGGGACTTTGGAATGGCTTCTATTCTGGATTTCTTCAATTCCTTCAGGCTATTCGGTGCTTTGTCGAACGTCTGTAAGGATTCCGGTGCTGCATTTATTGTCTGACCGTTGTCGGAATTTTGAACTTGAAGTCGATTCTTGATTTCTTGATTTTTTAGCTCGAGTTGGTTGCTTCAACATAGAACTGATCATCGATTGACGGCGTCGTCCGGTATTTGAGCTTCATTGCGACGCGTTGTCCGGCGTCCAGGCTTCATTGTAATGCGTTGTTCGACGTTTAACACAGTTTATACTCGTACGTCTGCTGGAGTATACACAGTTTAAGCTCTTAAGGTATTGGAGCGTGGCGGATACTCGAGTCACGAGACCAATCCATAGAATTGATGCGTCAATGACTCGTACTTATAGAATTTTTGGCAAATTCTCAGCCATCAACGGATTTGATAAGCCTTTACCGACTACCGTTTGAGTCGGGCTAGCATGTGGATTGTTTAAATCCGTTCCGCATGTGACGTTAAGCTAAAAGAGTTAACCCTTTTAGTGCTACGATATTGAATACGTAGACTTCGTCTTTCTCCTGTGAAAAGACTAAACAGCAACGTGTATGAGACGTTGACTTAGGATTTTTGGCAAATCCTCAGCCTTCAACGGATTTGACGTGCTCTTACCGATTACCGTTTGAATCGGGCTTACATGCGGATTGTTTAAATCCGTTCCGCATGTGACGTTGTGCTAGAGGAATGAACTTCTTTAGGCTTTGTGCTATGATGTTGAATACATAAACTTTACCACTTGTTACGGGAATAGGTTACCCGGCGACGCATGTTAGGCGTTGACTTTAGGGTTTTTTTGGCTAACCCCCAGCCTTTAACGGATTTGATTAGCCTTTACCGACTACCGTTTGAGTCGGGCTAGCATGCGGATTGTCTAACTCCATTCCGCATGTTACGTTGTGCTAAGAGGGTGAATCCTCTAAGACTTTGTGCTACGACTTTGAATACGTAGACTTCGCCGTTGTTATGAGAATAGGCTACCCAGCAACGTGTATTAGACGTTGACTTATCCCTACTTAGGCTTCGGGATAAAGGTCTCCAGAATCGGATTCTGGTGTCTTCTTCAATCGGTAAAAGACTAAACCGGTGACGCGTGTTAGGCGTCGGCATATCCTTTCTTAGGATTCAGGATGAAATTCCCCATGCGTATAAGGCATGGATTTTGGCGTTATTAATAAAAACCTGCCACAATGTTGAATATGCAGACGAGTGTTCTTTTTAACGGTCAAGAACTAACCGGCGGCGTGTGTTAGGCGTCGGCATATCCTTGCTTAGGTTTCAGGATAAAATACCCCAGAATCGAACTCTGGTGTCTTTTTCTGCGGAAAAAAACTAAACCGGCAACGCGTGTTAGGCGCAGACTTATCCCTGCTTAGGATTCGGGATAAACTTCCTAGGATGAATCCTAAATTGATAAATTTTGGAAAAGGAGTTGGTGTGGGGAAGGAAGAATTTTATATTCTATTCCCCGAGCAAGGAAGGAAGAATTTTATATTCTATTCCTTGATTCTGGAAAGGAAGAATTTTATATTCTATTTCCAGTGCAAGAAAGAAACTAGAAGTGGGATCTCCACTTCGAGAATCCGGAAGATCTAGATAAACTTTACCTTTCATAGCATGAGTTATCTGATCGAAAGAAGAATTCTTCGTTTATCGAAGTGAAATTTCTACTTCGGTTATAACCATGAGAAGGTTGAACCAAAGAGAAAAGAAAGGGAGTTCTTTCGTTTATCGAAAGGGGACTCCGGACTAAAAGTGGACCTCTTGTTCATGGAAGGAATCAAGAGGGCCAGAAGAACATTCTTGGTGGACTCACTGTCGATTGGAATTGATCAGTGAGGGGTTTTGGAAAATGAATTTGGGTTATCCTCTAGAATATTAAGTGTAATATTCTTCGAGGAACTTCCCGATACATTAGTTATGCACCCTCAGCTTTCTTTGCAACGTTGGGTTTGACATTACAATCAGTTATATGACCGGGTTATCCTTGAGAATATAACAATTCTCCCGGAACTTCCCGTCAACAATAGGAAATAGTTTAGACTCATATACCTATTGGAGTATCAGGGAGCAGTTTAACCTCTTATACCGGTCGGAGGATTGAGAAGCAGTTTATACTCGTATACTCGTCGGAGTGTCAGGAAGCAGTTTATACTCTTATACCGGTCGGAGTTGTGCCGTTTTCAACTGGCTCACTCTAGCGTTATGACACCGGCTTCAACCAAGGTTTGGATGCTATTCTTGAGTGTAAAGCACGCCTTGGTTGGGTGAAGGATCCTCTGGTGGTATGCGTAGTACTTCGGATCCGCAATATCGTCAGCTTCCTCCTGATTCGTGATCGGTGGGAGCTTGATCTTGTTATTGTCAAGGAGAGATTTGAAGATGGCTGGAACATCTTCGTCCTTGAAGGAGTACTCTTTTTTATGCCTCTGATCCGAAGTCTTTTGCTGCCTCCGGGACTGCTGTTGCGATGTTTGATTAGCATCGACAGTCGTTGCGGGTGTCTTGCCCTTACCACGGGAGGCGAAGTTCGAGTTTGGAGGATTCGTCATCGATTGACCCCTCTCGGCCTTCTTCCTTCGGAGGAAGCGTTCGGCTTGTTCCCCTCGGACCTTCAAGTCTTTCCAAGTGTTGGACGGTGCTGTCCCTATTGCTTCCAATACGTCCAACGAAAGATTGTTGTGGCAGGTCTGGAGAATGAACTCCTCGGTGATCGGGTCCCGGCAATTCAATGCTTTGTTCCGGAACCTCTTGACGAAGGTTTCGACCGGTTCCCCGTCCTTTTGTTTCTCGTCGAGCAACGTTCCGATGGATATCTCGGTGTCGTCGTCGAAGAAGTTAGCGAGGAATTTTGTCTCCATGTCGTCCCAGCTATTCACGCTTCCTGGCTTGAGGCGGCGATACCAATCGAAGGCGGCTCCGCGAAGAGTGCCAACGAATGACCGCACCATTAGAGGCTCATTGCCGGAGATAACACCCAGGTGCGATTTGAAATAAATCAAATGCTAAGTGTGGGAACCTTTCCCATCGAACGGCGTGAAGTTGATTAGACTAAACTTCGCCGGATAGGGGATTGACTCCCACTCCCTTGGGTATGGACAAGGAATGCCCATTTTCTTCACCTCTTGAGCGGACATCAAGGTATTGATTTTGCTCTCGAGGCTTTTAATCTTCAAGTTTTCACTTGTATCTTCGTTGGCATCCTCATTACCACCCCCTGCGTTGATGGGAGGATCATTGGCATTATGAGTTTCGTCCGGATCCGTGTGCTCCTCTTCTTGAACGACCTGGTTACGGCGGCTTGGTTCACCTTGTTGGTTCCTCAATGCCTGGATTTGTTGGTCATGCATCTCCCTCATAGTCTGCATGGCCATCTGCATCTCGAGCCTGAAGCTCTCCTGTTGTTTGGCCATGGCTTCTTCAAGCATCTTGGCCACTTGTTCCGCGCTTATCATGAATGACTCGCGGGGTTCTCCTTCGCTGGATACAGTGTTGTCAGATGCAACCGCAGAGCAAGCATCCGATTCCTCATCTTATGAAGGTGGTCTTATCCGAACCCTCCCATACGTTCTTCGTGAGATGGCTCCAGACTACAAACGGGTTAGACGCCGAGATGCATTCAGAATCGACTCGAGATCATCCCGTGCCAATGTCCCCTTGTTGGTCATATTAGCGGTGACCCTCGGGAATTCTCCGTCTTTAACCACCGCTCTCCTTCGTCGGAAACGCCTAGGCCTTGGCTTTGGCGTCTCAGTGCTGAGCCTTTCGAACACCGAAACCCTTTCGGGGACTGCTTTGATGCAGTTGCATTCAGACAGTACCGCCCGAATGAGCTTGGCACAGGGGCATTGAGTTTCGAGCCTTTGAGGACTCCTTTTTCTGGTTTTATTCGTACCCCCAGCACGATAGTACAGCTCGTCCGTATGAAAGTTGGAGCAACCTATCACGTAATGGCACGATTTCCCAGGTGTAACGTCATCGTCATCGGACGACAACGTTTCCTTCTGGGGGCGAATTGCTTTCTTCGGGCTTTCGAGAGTCACGCGCCTCGAAATATGCCTTTGTGGGCGTGAGTTCTTAGCGGGTTCCTGGACTTCGATGCGCAAATTGACGCGCACAGCATCCTTGAATTCCTTGACATGCTGAAAGTGATAGCGACCCCCAGCATGTTGAGTCGTTCGGGGCTTCTTCATCAGGCCCAAACGCTCTTGAATTGGAGTTTTGTATCGTCCATTGGGGAATGGGCCGAGGCACTCCAAAATTGACTTCTTTCTCCGGGATGATTCTGTGTGACTTCCCGGAATAGACATGGGAATTGTCGGCGACTTCGTTTGGTTCACCGAAGGTTGAATCTGCTTCGAAGGTTGCAAAGGTTGCTCTTTGGCCTGAATCGCCACTTCGGATTTCGGCCTCCACACTTTGCGGGTTGGTGGCGGCTTCTTTGTCACCTCCTTCTGAAGCTTTCTACGGGCTTCTTCAGCTTGAGCCCGTGCCTGCGTTGATAGTGCGCGACGCTTGCGAATGCGCTCCTCCAGCGTTGAACGGTTCCGTTTGACACGGACCCATTCCGTTGTTAGTGGCTTGGAAGAGCCGCCGTTCATCTGTTGTTGAGGCTGTTTGCCTCTTCTGTTTTTCAGCTCTGCCTTGTAGCGGACTCCGTCAACAGACTCCATTGCCTTTGCGAATTGTTTCACGAGGCGTTGACGTTGCCTTTGGCGGGCTCTCTTCGAGAGAGTCACCATGCCCTCGGCAACGGATGGTTTGGCCAGAGCAGATCTGACCTGGTTGGAAGTTGGAGAGATCTCACCCAATGCAGCTTCGGCATCCAGCGGGGCGAGATCTTCGTTGGTTTTTTCGACATCTTCATACCAACGAGTTTTTCTCCTGGTGGAGAGCTTCTTGGACTTGCGGGGGGAGGTAGATCTGGACGAGGACACGTACTCCTCGTACTTCTGTTGGTCGAACTCATACTCGACCTCCTCTACGACCGGGATCAGGATCCGCGGCTGCGACGCAACGATCTCGGCAGCGAGATCGGTGGCTCCCACTGTGGTCGCCAGATTGTTCGCAGGAAAATTTGTAGCTTTCATCATTGATTCCATTGTACACTCTTGTAACAGTTTATCGATTACAAAGATCCGGTCTTTTTATAAGATCCGGTTACAACGAAAATCAAATAAAAAAGAAATGAAAATTACAAATTTGTTTCCTTGTTTGTCGAACAAATCGCGAGCTCCTGTTTTACGGTCACTCGCTTGCGTGGGTTGTTTGCCTGCGCCGGGGTTGTTTATCGTGGACCACCGCGTGATCTAGATCCAAGCAGATCTACGACGTATTACGGGTATTATCCCACCAAGGAGATAATAGCCGGGAGGGATCGTTTCACCAAGGAAACGACCGCTCGAATCTCGGGATCTAAGAACCAAGCTTAGATCCGGAGTATAACGATGTAGATCTGAGATCCGGGATCCGATTCCTCTCGAACACTTGCCTTATTTGGCGTTGACGATCGCCGAGCACCGGATCTGGATGGACAAGCCCTTGAAGTTCCAAAGCTCCAATCTTTTCTAAGTTCTTAGATCTGAATCCGGCAGAGCTTCGACTCCTCTTTTTCCAACCTTTCAAAATGAAGAACCCCTTCCTCTATTTATATCCTCTCTTCACTGTGCCCGTGTGCACGTGAGGGGGGGAAGGGGAAACCACCGGCCACCCTGGGGTGGCTCGGCCTTACCCGAGCCACCTCAGGGTGGCTCGGCTTGGGCCGAGCCACCTCGGGTTGGCTCAGTTTCGGCCGAGTCCCCCCCGAGCCGAGCCACCTCGGGTTGGCTCAGTTTCGGCCGAGTCCCCCGGGTGTGTTCCGTTTCCCGTTGTTCGGTTCCGGTTATGTCCGTGATTCGGTTGTGTGGTTGATTGATCTGGAAACGACTCGTTGACTTGATTCCAGATTTGGCAGCAAGTCGGGTTCCTGATTTGGCAGTAAATCCGCCTTGGTGTTTGAGTTCGAATCCTCTCTTGATTAGATGACTCGTTGACTCCACGAACCGTTGACTTGATTCCGCATGCGAATGGATGCATTCCGTTGTTCACGTGCGGTTCGTTAGCTTCGTAGCCTCATTAGTTCGCTTCGTCGCGTATCGTTTGGCTTCGGCGTTTGTGGGCTAACAGCTTTGTTTGGATATGTCGCCCGATGGTCCGTTTGTTGAATCGGCGTCGTCGAGCTGTGTTAAGGGACCTATAGGCAGTTTATACGCCTACACTCTTCCCGGATGAAGCTTGAATCAATCAGCTTTTTAACTTCAACCTTAATTACCTCCATTATCTGCGGACAAAATCGTCTTTGCTGTTGCTTGATGGGTTTAGCATCCATTTTGATGTTAAGATGATGCATCATCACATTCGGATCAAGTCCTGGCATGTCTTCGTAGTTCCAGGCAAAAACATCGATATACTCTCTAATGAGAGCAATCAACTCTGCTTTCTCGTATGGTGGAAGGCTATCACATACAAATATTGGTTTCGGGTTGGCTTCGTCAGCCATGTTTACCTAGACTACTTTATCCTCGGTGGGAGGCTCTCCTACTTCGAACCGATCACCGTATTAGATATTCAGGTGGTGGATCCATGGGTCTTCCCAAGCTAGCAGTTTATCATCTTCCTCCATTGTGGTGGGATCGACTGTGGCCATGTTCGACATTAACCCTTTGAACACCTTTTTGATGCTGATGTCGGACTAACCCGAAGAATTGGATGAATTTTCATCTTTGGCCAATTGACTTCCAATCTGCCAACAACATTCATCATCGGATGATGAGACGTAGCCTAGGCCCCTTATGTGTGTGTAGTAATTATCAGGTTTTCCTTTTGGGGCGTAAGCAGCCTTAGTCCGAACTCAAGGATCTCGACCGAAGCAAAGTCCTTCTCCAAGTGCAAGATTGTATCCCCATTTCTTCATGAGTTTACGCTCTTCTGGACTATACTTGGATAGGTGAGGACCAGATTTTTCATCATCGTTATCATCTCTCGAAAAATAGTGCGGCATTAGAGACATCTCGCCTTTAGCGTAGATTATCTCTTTCTGACCCTTTTTCTTGGTAGGATGACAATGGTCATCCCGAACGAGTCTTGGATATACTTCTTTGTCACGCAAGATGATAGGAGTGACATGCGTAAATCAGTATCATCGCATAATCCCTTCATTAGCTCATCAAGAGAAGGCGAGTACTCTAAATTGTCATTTATTACTTCTTCGGCAAGTTACCAATTACAACTACCATCTGACGATTCTCCACCATCAAGACTGATTACAAAGGGTACAATATCATTAATACAAAACCTCCATTGTAATCAAGCCCAGCCTCGGTGTCAGCTTCTTCTCCGATGTCCGTGCCTTGGGCCGATGATTCAGTGTCAAATTCAGCACTATAAAGAAGGGAATCAGTAAATTAGTGTCTGCATATTTGAGACACTGGTGGAGGTAGAGGGAACTATCCGGTTACCATGGATCTAGGGTCTACCCAAAAGTAAGTTATAGGAGGTCAATGCGTCGACACATAACATGTAACTTCTGATTTCAAATCTCCAAGTTGGCACTTCACCCGGATTTTACCTAATGGTCTGGACCCACTGGTGTTAAATCCGTAGATAACGGTGTCTGTCAAATCTAACTTACTGACATGGATTCTGAGTTTGTACATCAATTGAAGTGGCATTCCGTATCCTTATCCGAGGGAGTGAGAATCGATTTCATATCCGGCGAAATTCAACCTGATTAACTTCATGCCGTTCGATGGAAGAGGTTCGCCTACTCAACAATTGATTTACTTCAAGTCCCACCTAGGGGTCATTTTAGGCAATGAACCTCTTATGGTACGATCATTCATGGGGACCTTTCGTGCGGCCACCTTTGACTGGTACTGCCATCTCAAGCCGGGAAGTATCAACAGCTGGGACGATATGGAGTGCATGTTTCTCACCAACTTCTTCGATAACTCTTCGATAATGACACAGAGGTGTCAATCGGGACACTATTTGAGGAGAAACAAAAAGACGGAGAATCATTCGAGAACTTTGTCAAGCGCTTCCGAATAAAGCGATGAACTGTCGAGATCCGGTCATAAAGGAATTCATCCTCCAAACATGTCATAATAACCTTTCCTTGGATGTGCTGGAAGTTATGGGTGTCACACCTTCTAAGATTTGGAAAGAGTTGAAAGTACGCGGGGAGCAAGCTGAATGCTTTCTCAAAAGGAAGAAAGATGAAAGAGGTCATCTCGTGACTAATGCCCAAAAACAAAACTTCATCCCTCGTGGCAAAGGGAAGGTGCAGGCGAATGTGGTGGATTCCAATTACAATCCCAACAACAACCACAACAACAAGCGCCCAAGCAACAATCGCCTCAATGGTAGCAACGACCTCCAAGGCAACAGAAGGCTTCTGAGCCAAAGTTCCCAAAGGAATACTCCTTTAAAGAAGAAGAGGTCCCCGGTATCTTCAAATACTTGTTAGAAAACAACAAGATCAAGCCGCCTCCAATCACCTATCATGAGGGAGCTAAGAAGACTACAAATCTGCGGTACTGTGCGTTACATAGAGTAGTTCATCATCCTACCAACATGTGCTACGCTCTCAAGGACAAAATTCGAGCCTTGATTGATGTTGGGATTATCACTTTAAAGCAAACCAAGGAAAAGAAAGTGGGTTCAAACACAGTAAGCGTTAGTTTCGACTCTGTTCTCCTCACGTGGTTTTAACCAGAACTTGTAACAAGCGTAGGGATGAGGAGAGTTAATGAGGATCTTCACGGATAACGCCAGAAAGGACTAGTACCACAAACAGCTCACAACGACTAAATTCTTTGGGTTCATCCTGATCTACTTCAAGATTAGCAATGGACAGGATCCTCCTCCAAGAAGAAATACAAGTCCAAAGGCAAGGGGAAAACTTGTCGTGCCACTACAGCTGTTCCGGAGGAAAATGTTGAAGGAATTCCTACCTTCCCACCTTCCTATGATGACCATGAAGCTTTTGTTACCAGCGAAGAACCGGCCTTTGCTCCTAGAAGTGGAAACGAATATCGGTTCGGCTATTCCAAGGTGACCGATCAGCCAGCTAAGCAGGGGGTGGTTACGACCACTCCTAATCCTTCTCAGGAAACTTCTCGGCAGCAATCAACCCCTAAAAAAAAGGAGACTACATCCAAGCAGAAAGACAAAGAGCCCCACCATCAAGTGGTTCAGAACCCGAAGCAGTCTCGATTCAATCGTCCGATTAGAGGAGACAAATCGGGTAATTCAAACACTCCATACTGCTTTGATATGATGGCCCAACTGGCTAACTTCCTAGCGATGATAACTCTATACGAGTTATTACGTCTGTCTAAAGACACTAGAGAGGCCTTACAAGAAGCTCTGGTCAATTCCGATGTATTCATCACTCATATCAAATCAATCCCTGAAGAACCAGAGTCATCAGCTCAACATTGTAATCTCACAGTCAAACAATTCCTGTGCATCACTTTCACCAAGGAGGACATGCAAGTAAGAAATTCAAAGCACGACAGGCCGTTGTATTTCACCGAATACATCGGCTCCAACATTGTCAACCGGATCCAAGTCAATCCGGGTTCCGCTATCAGCATTATACCACTTGATTGATATACAATCTTGGAATCCCCGCCAGTAAGTTAGCTTCGACAGGTACCATTTTTTATGGATTCAACACCAGTGGGTCCAGACTATTGGATAAAATCCGGGTGAGATGCTAACTTGGAGATATGAAATCAGAAGTCACACGTTACGTGATCGATGCATAGACCTCCTATACCTTACTTTTGGATCGACCCTGGATCCATGGTAACCTGATAGTTCCCTCTACCCTCGACTAGTGTCTCAAATATGTGACACTAATAATAAGGTCAAGACAGTGGTTGCGGATAAGAAACCGTTTAAAGGATTAGAAAACTATTTTACTGATTCCCTTCTTTAAGGTGCTGAGTCCGACACTGAACCATCGGCCCAAGGCATGGACAGCGGAGAAGAAGCTGACACCGAGGCTAAGCTTGATTACAATGGAGGTTTTGTATTAAATGACATTGTACCCTTTATAATCAGTCTTGACGTGGAGAACCGTCAGATGGTAGTTGTAATTGGCAACTTGCCGAAGAAATAATAAATAATGATTTAGAGTACTCTCCTTCTCTTGATGAGCTAATGAAGGGTTTATACGATGATCCTGATTTAAAAATGCCACTCCTATCATCGTACGTGACAAAGAAGCATATCCAATACTCATTCCGAATGACCATTGTCATTCCTTCTAAGAAAAAGGATCAGAAAGAGATAATCTACGGTAAAAACGAGATGTCTCCAATGCCGGACCATTTTTCGAGAGATGATAACGATGGTGAAAAATCTGGTCCTCACCTATCCAAATATAGTCCAGAAGCGCGTAAAATCATGAAGAAATGGGGATACAATCTTGCACTTGGAGAAGAACTTTGCTTCGGTCGAGGTCCTTGAGTTCCGACTAAGGCTCCTTATGTCCCAAAAGGAAAACTTGATAATTACTACGCACACAGAAGGGGCCTAGCTACGTCTCCTCATCCAATGACGAAATGTTGCTGGCAAATCAGGGACCGATTGCCAAATCCAAGTAAGGACGGAGACTCATCTAACTCTTCAAATTAGGACTTCGACGTCAGCATCGGAGAGGTGTTCAAAGGGTTGATGTCGAACATGGCCACAGTCGATCCTACCATAAAGAGGAAAATGATCAACTGCTGGATGGGAAGACCCATGGACCCACCACCTAAATATCCAATATGGTGATCGGTTCGAACAAAGAGAATCTCCCACCAAGGATAAAGTTGTCCATGTAAACATGGACGATGCAGCCAATCCAAAACCAATATTCATAAGTGATAGCCTTCCACCAGATGAGAAAGAAGAGTTGATTGCTCTCATCAGAGAGTATATCAATGTTATTGCCTGGAACTACGAAGACATGCCAGGACTTGTTCCGAATGTGGTGCTGTATCGTCTCAACATCAAAACAGATGTTAAACCCATCAACCAACAGCAAAGATAGTTTCGTTCGTAGATTATGGAGGCAATTGAGGCCAAAGTCAAAAAATTGATCGATTTAGGCTTCGTCCGGGAAGAGCAACATCTTGATTGCCTTGCAAACATCATTCTGGTGCTAACATGGATGTCATCATCGACAACACGTGTGGGTTCGAGCGAATGTCATTTATGGACGGATTCTCAGGATACAATTAAATCAAGATGTATCCAGATGATGAGAAACATACCACCTTCAGAACACCTCTCGACGTCTTCTGCTACAGAGTCATGCTCTTTGGCATGAAGAAAGCAGGCGCTACGTACCAACGAACGATGACGAAGATTTTCTAGGAACATCTCTAGAAGACCGTCGAATGCTACATTGATGATTTGGTCGTTAAAAGCCGCAACAAAGATGACCACATTAAAGACTTGAGGACAATGTTCGACCTTATGCGAAGTCATCAACTAAAGATGAACCCTACCAAGTCTTTCCTTAGAATGTCTAGTGGCAAATTCCTCGGATTCGTCGTCACCACGAAGGGTATCCATATTTAACCCGACAAAGTAAAGGCGATAAATGAATTGCAACCCCCAATAAACTTCAAGAAACTCAGGGGACTACAAGAAAGATTGGCTTACATCTGGAGATTTATCTCGAACCTATCCGGAAAGTGTCAACCGTTCTCGAAACTCACAAAGAAGGGCGTATCTTTTATCTGGGATGAAGTCTGTCAGAAGGCATTTGAAGATATCAAGGCATATCTCTCAAATCCTCATGTTCTCGTAGCACCGAAGTTAGGTAAACCGTTCTTGATTTACATCAAGGCGATGAACCACTCGTTAAGTGTTTTGGTTGCACAAGACAATGACAACGGTCACGAGCAAGCAATATATTACCTAAGTAGAACTTTGTTAGGTGTTGAATCTCAGTACCCAATGATCTAATAGGAATGTCTTGCATTAGTGTTTGCCATCCATAAGATGCGACACTACCTCGTTGGGCAGACGATTTACGTCATCTCGAACGTTAATCCAGTTCGAGTATTCATGACACAACCGACTTCCATGAATCGGCGATTAGCAAAATGGGCCCTCCTCCTATCCTAATACGACTTGCATTTTAAGAAACAAAAGTCAGTTAAAGGACAAACAATTTGTGATCTTCTGGCGGCTAACCCTACAGCGGATACAGCCAGATTATATGAAGATTTACCCGATAAAACCCACGAGGTCAACACTACAGTGCATCAACAAGTGTGGCAATTGTACTTCGACGAGGCTTCCTGAGCGACCAATACGGCAAACGCTCCTGGTAATTCTAAAATTTCGGCGGGAGTCGGAGTTGTCCCAGTTTCCCCGGAGAAGCATGTGATACCCCGAGCCTATTCATTGATAGGGATGTGTTCTAACAACGTAGCCGAATACAACGCGCTGGTCATTGGACTAAGTTTCACCAAAGAGCTAGGGGTCGAATACCTTGAAGCTTTTGGTGATTCCCAACTAGTAGTCAACCAAATGTGTGGAGAGTACAAAGTCAGAAACCAGAGCTTACTTCCGTACCATAAGGCGAACATTGAGATGGCAGACTCGTTTGAAAGATTCTACATCGAGTACGTCCCACATCTCCAAAATGCATATGCAAACACACTGGCGAATTTAGCAATATCTTTGACATAACCTCTCGACGCTGAACAGTTGGTTACCATAAGGACTCACCAACTCTTCATACCAGGGTGCGCCTTGGATGCAAAAGAATTGCACGTGAACAGAATCAAACTCGAACCCCGAGACTAGTGTTTCCCTATTATTGATTATGTCTTACATGATATTTTACCAGAAGACATAAAAGAAAAAGACTCAGTCCGGCGAAGAGCACAGAGATTTTATTATAATACAGTGACTCAGATGTTGTATCATCGTGCATACAATGTTTTGCTGCTCCGATATCTTTCAACTAAAGAATCGGAGGAGGTTCTTAAGGAATCGCACGACAAAACCTATGGCGCACACCAACCTGGTCCCAAACTCTGCGATAACCTTAGAAGGATAGGATATTATTGGCTAACTATGGTCAATGACGCAGTTGACTACACCCGGTGGTGTCATGCGTGCCAAGCGCATGCAAACTATATGCATCAATCCCCGGAGCATTTACACCCTTCGGCCACTTCATGTCTATTTGAGACATGGAGAATGGACATCGTTGGTCCTATTTTGCCACCGTTGGTTAAAGATGACCAGTTCATCTTAGCGATACTGATTATTTCTCTAAGTGGACCAAAGCAATTGTGCTTAGAGAAGTAAAGATGAGCAATGTCATCGCATTCATCAAACACCATATTATTTATCGATATGGTGTGCCGAGGCGAATCGTGCATGACAACGGCCCTCAGTTTGTTAGTAATACCTTCATCAGATTCTGCGGGAAGTTTAGGATTGAAGACGTTTCATCAACGGCATACAACCCCACTGCAAACGAATTGGCTAAGGCATTCAATAAAATAATCATAAAGATTTTGTCAAAGCTTATGAGAACTAACAAGCGAGACTGGGATGACAAACTTAGCGAAGCTCTTGGGCCTATCGCACCACAGTCCGCACGGCTACTCGTGCAACCCCGTATTCTCTGGTGTACAGGTGTGAAGTCGTTCTCCTGTTTGAAATCAAATTCCATCCATGCATATTGTTGCAACGGGAATGACAATTGATGAACAACATCAGAAACGTCTTGAAGAACTTGAGACGTTAGATGAAAAGCATATAGAAGCTCAACAGTAGATTCAGTTCTACCAAGCTAGAATCTCCAAGGCTTTTGATAAGAAAGTCGGACAATGGAGATGTAAAGAATGAGACGTGGTCCTTGTCGTTCGACGACCGATGATCCTCAATTCCAAGAAGGAGAAATTCCAACCCAAATGGGAAGGACCGTTCGTGATAGAAACAGTTTACTCGAATGGCGCATATCATTTGGTCACCCAAAATGGTGACAAACTCACGATTCTAATAAATGGGAAGTTCCTAAAAAAGTATTATCCTTAGTATGTTCAGGATAACCTATTTAATGGAAAGTTCCTGGAGAACGCTATTCACGGTGTTCCTAAGGATAACCCAAAATCGGCTGGCTATCTAATATCGAAACTAATTGTCTGGATAAGTTATTCTTAATCATAATAAAATGATGATTAAGAACTTCTCAGTGTATTTTGGAGCCTTCTTTTGTCGAGATAAGATTTGATGACCCCATTCGATCAACTTTCCTCATGAGACCCTCACAGTTAAGTTGTAAAGTGCTTGATGACTCGTGATCCTCCACCATAAAATCCCTCGTCGATCAATTCAAATGACGGTAGGCCCACTAAATTCTTCGTGGTTAAATCCACCCAAACTCCAACTGTATCCAAATCTTTAACACTCCCATTGTGGAGGTCTGGCATGACACCCCCTTTTTCGTGTTAAGTCCTTGTCACTTGACATCGAAAACCCCCACTGAGTGATTCGGACAGGTCAACATTCTTATTGTTATTTGTATCTTCACTCCCATTGTTTCTGGGTCAAACCTTCCTATAGTTAGGACCAAAGCCAAAGTTCCCTCTCGATTCCTTCAATGAACGAGAGGTCTACTTTCAAAAATGGAATTCCCTTTCGATAAACGAAAGGCCTCCACCCAAGTTGAATGATCAAAGCTATAAAAGTTAGGATCGTCTCAAACCCCCCACTTGGTTAAACCTCCCCACGGTTTACACCAAAGTTAGAATTTTATCTCGATAAATGAGAAATTTGTCTTCTGATCGGGTAACCAATCCTATAAAAGTTAAGATTATCCAAATCTTTTCGATTCTCAGAGTGGAGATCTCACTCTTAGTTTCACCTTCCAAGATTCTCAAAGTGAAGATCCCACTTTTAGTTTCTTCTGCATAATAGAGATAGAATATAAAATTCTTTCTCTCTAGCTTTGAGAGATAGAATATAAAATTCTTCCTCTTCCGCATCGGGTTCGTCTTTACCCCAAAATAAGACCCGGAGATAGAATATAAAATTCTTCCTCTTCAGCATCGGTTTCGTCTTTGCCCTAAGAGAAGACACAATCTTTCCACACAATCGAAATTCATGTCTTTTAGGCATGGGGGATTTTATATCGAACCCTGAGTAAAGATAAGTCTACGCCTAACACACGTTGCCGTATAGCCTTTTGTGTGATAAAGACACCAAGATTCATGCCTGTAGGAATTTATCTCAATCCTCAAACCGAGATAAGTCTGTGCCTAACACGCACTGTCAGGTAGTCCGTTCCCGTAAAAATGACCAAGTCTATGCACTCAACATCGTAGCAACCAAAATCCATGCTTTTCATGCATGAGGGACTTTATATCGAACTATGAGTAGAGATAAGTCTACGTCTAACACGTGTTGCCATTTAGTCTTTTTTGTGAAAACGACACCAGGATTCGTGCCTGAAGGAATTTATCTTAATCCTTAAACCGAGATAAGTCTGCATCTGACACCCGCTGCCAGGTGGTCTGTTCCCGTAAAAACGATCGAGTCTATGTATTCATCATCGTAGCAATCAAAATCCATGCTTTTTATGCATAGGGAACTTTATCTCGAACCTTAAATAGGGATAAGCTTACACCTAACACGCATTGCTGGTTAGTCTTTTACTGTGAAAAGGATAAAAATCCATGCAGTCGACATCGTGGCAGGTTGTTATTAATAACGCCAGAATCCATACTTCACACGTATGGGGGATTTTGTCTCGATCTATAATTAGAGATAAAACTACGCCTAACACGTGTTATTGATTAGTCTTTTACCATGAAAAGGACAAAGCCCACGTATTCGACATCATGGCAGGTTGTTATTAATAACGCCAGAATCCATACTTCACTCGTATGGGGGATTTTATCTTGATCCTTAATTAAAGATAATCCTACGCCTAACACGAGTTGCCGGTTAGTCTTTTATCACGAAAAGGACAAAGCCCACGTATTCGACATCATGGCAGGTTATTATTAATAATACCAGAATCCATACTTCACACGTATGGGGGATTTTATCTCGGTCCCTAACTAGAGATAAGCCTACACCTAACACACATTTTCGGTTAGTCTTTCATCATGAAAAAGATACCAGAATCCACGTCTAGGGGAAATTATCTTAATCCTTAATCAAAGATAAGCCTACACCCAACACGCGTTGCCGAGTGGTCCGTTCCCATGAAAATGACGAGGTCTATATATTTAAAATCATAGCACCCGGTCTAAGAGAGTTTATTCTCTTAGCACAACTTTACATGTAAAACGGATTTCAATAATTCACATGCTAGCCCGATTCAAACGGTAATCGGTAAAGGCACATCAAATCCATTGATGGCTGAGGGTTTGCCAATAATCCTATGAGCACCCCGTAAGGGAGGATTAAGTCTATATATTCAAAATCATAGCGCTAAGTCTAAAAGAATTTATTATTTTAGCACAACGTTACATGTGAAACAGGTTTTAACAATTCACATGCTAGCCTGATCAAACAGTAATCGGTAAAGGCACGCTAAATCCATTAAAATTTGAGGGTTTGCTAAAAATCCTATAAGTATTGTGATTATTTGTCCTAGATCGGATAAAAAAATCATAATAAGAAGAAGAATGTTCTAGGCAAAAGACTTTGTTTTGTTAATGAAGTCAAGTTAAAATGAAGATACAAAAGTGGAAGCTATGTGCCCAAATCCAATCTGCGACTGAGAATCCGAAGTTTCAACCTAGAGAACTCATATGCATAACTATGTTCGAGTTCAGCCTGCAGATCAGCCCGGATAGAATCTTCAGAAGTGTCTAGTTTCTTCATATCTTCGCTTTTCAACTTAGCTAATTTCTCCTCTGCGGGCTCCAACTTCTCAAGTGTTTGTCTTTGAGAGTTTTCAGCATTTGCTAAATCATCTTCAAGAATAGCACGAGATTCTTCGACATACTTCAAGGCCTTCTTGAGTTTGTCTATCTCCTCGTCCGCCGAGGCTAAGGAGCTAAGTAATTCAGCCTTAGCATTGTCCTTCCTCAAGAGATTAGCCCTCATCTGCATGATAGAACCTTCCTGGGTCTGAAGTGCATGCCCAATGAATGCTCTACTATCGTGCCACTGCTTCAGCTTGGACTCCAACTGAATAGCAACAAAGGAAAAAACACCTTTGGTCTTCAGATCCCCTAACTCTTGGAATTCACGCTCTAGTATGGTAAAATCTATAATGAGGGAGTCAGCTAGCTCCGGGTACCCCTCCTCTCTAATAATCATTAAATGACGAGAGAGGGATCGTCTGAACTGATCAAACCAGTATCCTTGATGAAGGATCCTCTCGATCATTTTGTCCATAAAGGTAACAAAACTCTCAAGATCTATACGGAATATGCCCCTGTCCAGATCATTGTCAGATAGTAAGTCCATGATGCGCTCGTATGGAGACGGTAGAAGCCCTGCATATAATTATGCAGAAGAATAAGAAATTCTAGAATAATGCAGGGGAAACTCAAAGCAAATTATGAGTTTATCGGCGTCAGCAGAAATCCCTTCAGTTTGGTGTTCCGTACTTGGCTCTTTTAACCTAATCTCGGGAACTCCCGGAATGGTGGTAGGCATAACTATCATCGGTATATCGACTCCTCCAGGTGACATCATGCTATTGTGTCTGTTAGATCTGAAGGAACAGTAGCCTGAAGCTGAGAACTAGGTGGCTGAGCCGTAGCCGTGGCTCCCTCTGATGATGGAGGGACAGAACTCTTAGGCAGGTCAGGAACGCCAATAATCGTAGCCGTATCAACCCTAGTGGTTGGCCTTACAACTAAAACTCCCCTGTGGTTAAGCAAAACATTGACCGAGGAAGGAAGGCGATTTATGAATTAAATGCATACCTACAGAAGAACCACCCTCGACGAATGGTCCTGCAGCCTCTCGAGTGGCCTGCTCTGCCAACATATCAACGAACAGTCTAGTATCAGATCCTAAAAAGCTCGAGGATGAGACAAATATGTGTCTGCTGAATCCTCCAAGATCCACACCATGAAATGCTTCCTCCTCGACCGGTCTCTCTAGTGTTGCATCTACACAAGAGCTTAAACGTTGAGTAAAAGGGAAAGAGACTGGAATTCATAATAGTGGGAATTAGATTCACCTCCAGCAGTTGCAGAAGGTTCTTTTACCTCGACATTCATGCCTGCATCCTTCAATTTGTCTAAAAGAGAACGAAGTGCGGAAACGATTAAAGGGGGAACAAGTTCTGAATTACCTAACTCCTTTAATTGTCACTCGAACGGTGTACTACTAGTGTTATATGTACCCGGGTTTAGAATCCTCGGTTCAACATTACTACCCTAGCTAACACCCTCGTCTACCCCGATATGCACAGGATCATCCCTAATAGCATCACACATCTGATGCACGAAGCTCGGGATACCAAAATGGTTAAAGTTGGAGAAGATAGAGTCATACAAAAATTCATCCTCTCCATGACCCCCTGAAATACGAGACATGATTACGTTTGAAGAATCCACAAGAGAACTAATTGGAGGCTATATGGTGGTGGGAGATTACTTCCTCAGCCAATGGGTACGTGGCCAAGTAACTCTGCCTGGCGAGTGCACGGATCGACATACGACTTACTCACCGTCTTCTTCCGCTTAGGGAAGCGAGCCTCCATGGGGGTCCTAGGTCTCTCGTGTTTAGATTTGTCACGCACCTCAACCCATGCTGCAGACTCAGAGATATACCGTAATCTCGTGCGACGGAAGATAAGAGGCTCGTCTTCTTCAACCATCCCACCTGGGATAACAAGAATCATATTGTTAGGATAAGTAAACAAAACCTCTCACCTCGGCTTTGACGGAGCCAATGGAGGTTTAAGGAAAATAGAGCTCTGAGCTTGACGAGCAAATGCCAGACTCAATAATTCTGAGACGAAAGAGTCTGACAGACTTGTCTCAACTTCTTCCTCATCGCCTCTAAGTCTGATGTCCATATCTCGAAGGTCTTCTTCGGAAGTCTCCTCATCGTCATCAGTAGGAAGGAGCTCCTCCTCATCCTCCACTATATCTCTGCCTCTGCGAGAAGGTCTAATAGGCTTCTTCCCCTGCTTCTTCAAAAGCTCAACATCACGAGCAGCCTTAATAGTAGCTCGAACTAAAGATTCGGCTTCCAACTTTGCGATGTCTTTCACATTCATGAGCTCATTCACAGAAATAAGCCACTTGCAGCTGAGGAAGGTAAGTTGTGGCTTGCGCTTGGATGCAGGAAGAGTGAAGACGGTGCCCGTGTAACCTGTCATAGTCCAAATCCATGCTCGAACACCGTCTATAAGACCTCCCTCGGTCCTTAAACTGTGGTTCGGGTTCCTAACATATAGTTGGTCGTAACCAAACTGACGAGCGAACCGACAGGGCAAATAAGGCTCTATATGGCAACGACCCTTCACCCAAAAGACGAGTTATCCGGGGTGGATATTTACCAACCAATGGAAGCAACCCATATCGAGAGAAGTCTGACCAATCTCTGGCTTCTCTTTATCAATCAACACATCATCGTAGCGATCCGAAAAATGAGGAAAACATTTGAAGAACTCCCAACACTTATGGATTTGAAGCTCTTGCTTCGCCTCTGTGAAAGTCTTTGCAAACCATTTTCTCTCCTCTAATGATTGTAAGAGCAGAACAGAGGTACCAGCGGAGCTCGACGCTGTCATCAGATCGGGACGATGGAGAACGAGCCATGTCATTAGATATGTATATGGGAACTCTACCTTCACGGAAAGAATCTCGGTCGACAGCTTGGACCCCATCTATGTAAGACCATCAACTAGGTATCTGAGCCCATATGAATACCGGTAACCATCTCCGGGAGTAGAGAGAGATCCTTCCTATGAGCAAGCTGAATAGCCGGGAATAGAACCTCAATCGGTAAAGCGTCGAAAAACTGGTATGGAACAACGCATTTCTTCAACCAAATAGCAAGATACCCTGCTGTAGGCGTATAAAACTACCTATAGGTCCCTTAACACAGCTCGACGATGCCGATTCGACAAACCGACCATCGGGCGACGTATCCAAACATGACTGTTAGTCCACAACGCCGAAGCCAAGCGATACGCGACGAAGCGGATTAACGAGGTCATGAAGCTAACGAACCGCACGCAAATAACAGAATAAATCCACTCGCGTGCGGAATCAAGCTATCAGGTTGAGGAATCAACGAGTCATCCAATCAAGAGCGGACTCGGACGAATCATGATCGAATTAAGATCAGTTTCGGACTCAAATTTAAAAGTGGATTTACTACCAAATCAGGAACCGGATTTACTACCAAATCAGGTCAACGAATCAAGGCCGAACAAATCTACCACAAAAC
>BQKN01000381.1:190565-200588 GCA_022839385.1 Asparagus kiusianus | reverse complement strand
GTGGCCGAGCCACCTCAAGGTGGCTCGGTGGCCGGTCCAGATCTGTGCCAAGGCACAGATCTGGTTGCCTATAAATAGAGGGCTTGGTTCATTTGTTGAGAGGTTGGAAATTTTGGAGGCGAAGCTCTGCTGGATTCAAAGCTCAGATCTAAAAAAGATTGAAGCTTTAGGACTTTGAGGACTTGCTCATCCAGATCCGGTGCTCGGCGATCGTCAACGCCAAATAAGGCAAGAGTTCGAGAGGAACCGAATCTCAAATCGGATCTCAGATCTACGCAGGCATACTCTGGATCAAAGCTTGGTCTTTGATCCCGAGATTCGGGCGATTATTTCCTTGGTGAACTAATCCCCCCGGCTATTATTTCCTTCGTGAAATAATACCCGTCGTACTGCGTAGATCCGACTGGATCTAGATCGCGCGGTGGTCCATGGATAAACCCCGGCGCAGGCGAAGAACCCACGCAAGCGAGCGACCGCAAAACAGGAGCTCGTGATTTGTTCGACAAACAAGGATAAAAAAGTTGTAATTTTTATTTCTTTTATTTGATCTTCATTGTAACCGGATCTTATAAAAAGACCGGATCTTTGTAACCGAAAAATAGTTATTTGAGATAGCAATGGAATCAGTGAAGAAAGCAACGATTTTTCCCGCGAACAATCTGGCGACTACAGTGGGAGCCGACGATCTCGCTGCCAAGATCGAAGCGTCGCAGCCACGGATCTCAATCCCGGTCGTGGAGGAGGTCGAATACAAGTTCGACCAGTAGAAGTTCGAGGAATACCTGTCGTCCTCGTCCGGATCTACCTCCCCCCGCAAGTCCAAGAAGTTCTCCTCCAGAAGAAAAACTCGTTGGTATGAAGATGTCGAAAATACCAACGAAGATCTCATCCCGTTTGATGCCAAAGTCGCATCGGGTGAGATTCCTCCAACTCCCAACCAGGTCAGATCTGCTCTGGCCAACCCTTCCGCCGGAGAGGGCGTGGTGACTCTCTCGAAGAGAGCCCGCCAAAGGCAACGTCAACGCCTTGCGAAACAATTCGCAAAGGCAATGGAATCTGTTGACGGGATCCGCTACAACGCGGATCTGAAGAACAAGAGAGGCAAAAAGCCTCAACAACTGATGAACGGTGGCTCTTCCAAACCGCCAACGAACGAATGGGTCCGTGTCAAACGGAATCGTTCAACGCTGGAGGAGCGCATTCGCAAGCGCCACGTACTATCAGCACAGGCACGGGCTCAAGTCGAGGAAGCCCGTAGAAAGCTACAGAAAGAAGTGGTCAAGAAACCGCCACCAACTCGCAAAGTTTGAAGACCGAAGTCTGAAGCGGCGATTCAGGCTAAGGAGCAACAACTGCAGCCTTCAAGAGTTCAACTTCCGGCGAACCAACCCAAGTCGCCGATGATTTCCACAACTGCTATGGGAGATCCCGCAGGACCATCCCAAAGAAGGAAGTCAGTCTTGGAGTGCCTCGGTCCACTTCTCGAGTGTAGGCGTATAAAATTGCCTATAGGTCCCTTAGCTTAGCTCAGCACGATGATTCGACAAAACAACGGACATTCGAGTGACGAGGCGACGAGGCACGCAAGCAACGGAATACGTTCGCGTGCGGGACCAAACCAACGGTTCGGAAAGTTAACGAGTCGTCCAACAACAAAACGGACTTGAACTCAAACACCGAAGCGGAGCTACCGCCAAATGAAGATTCGAGGAATCGAATCAAGACCTGAACGAATCAACGAAAGGTCGAGGCGACAAGGCACACGAACAATGGAACACGTACGCACGTGGAATCGAACCAACGTTTCGGGGAATCACCGAGTCATCTAAACAAGAACGAACTCGGTGATATAACGATCGAATCAAGACCAATCCCGGACTCGAAATCAGAAACGGATTAACTGCCATATTTGGAATCAAGTCAATGAGCCGATTCCAGAAACCGAATCAAATCCGAACGACGGAGAACCGGAAACACCGGAAAACGACGAAACCAACGCACCTGGGGGAACTCGGCCCGAACCGAACCACCCTAAGGTGGCTCGGCTATGGCCGAGCCACCCCTGGGTGGCTCGGCTATGGCCGAGCCACCCAGAGGTGGCTAGGCGCAGTTCTGTGCCAAAGGCACAGTTTTGAGTGCCTATAAATAGGCCTGGCACTCGTTCATTTGGGAGGACTTTTTCTGAAACTTCTGAAGAGCCGAAACTCTGCCGGATTGCGACCTCAACTCGGATTGTGAAGGCTTGAAGACTTGGACAACCAGATCTACGTGATACTACTCCGGATCTAAGCTTGGTTCTTAGATCCCGAGATTAGAGCGAGCGTTTCCTTGGTGAAACGATCCCTCTCGGCTACTATCTCCTTGGTGGGATAGTACCCGTTATACCACGTAGATCTGTTCAGATCGAGATTGCGCGGTGGTCCACGGTACTCAACCCCGGCACAGGCGAAGAACCCCACAAAGCGAGGGACCGCAAAACAGGAAACTCGTGATTTGTTCAAGGAAAGTTGTAATCTTTATTTCTTTGTTTTGAGTTTGTTGTAAACCGGATCTTATAAAAAGACCGGATCTCTTTGTAAACGCATAAAGTTGTTGTCAAAGTTGTAACAGAATCATCAATGAAGAATAATGCAATTTCCCGCTCGAACAATCTGGCGACCACAGTGGGAGCCACCAGCTTCGCTGCCGAAGCTGGAGTGTCGCAGCCGCGGATCTCGATCCCGGTCGTGGAGGAGGTCGAGTACGAATTCGACCAGCAGAAATACGAGGAGTACGTGTCCTCGTCCGGATCTGCCTCCTCCCCCAAGTCCAAGAAGTTCCAGAAGTTCTCCTCCAGGAGAAAAGTCCGTTGGTGTGATGAAGCTGAAGCCACCAACGACGACCTCACCCCAATCGACGCCGAAGTTGCGTTAGGTGAGGCCCTACCGACCTCAAAGAAGGTCAAATCCACCATTGAAGGCGTGGTGACTCTCTCCAAGAGAGCCCGCCAGAGGCAGCGTCAACGCCTCGCGAAGCAATTCGCCAAGGCCATGGAGTCCGTTGACGGGGTCCGCTATCATGCGGATCTGAAGAATAAACGGGGCAAACAGCCTCAACAGCAAATGCAGGGTGGTTCCTCCAAACCATCGACAATGGAGTGGGTCCGTGTCAAACGGAATCGCTCAACGCTGGAGGAGCGCATCCGCAAGCACCGCGCGTTGTCCGCGCAAGCACGGGCCAAAGCTGAAGAAGCCCGTCGTAAGCTGCAGAAGGAGGTGGTCAAAAAGCTGCCACCTACTCGCAAGATTTGGAGGCCAAAGTCTGAAGCAGTTCAGGCTAAGGAGCAAAACCCGCAGCCTCCAAAAGTTCGGACACCGGCAAGTCAATCCAAACAGCCGGTGATTGCCGCAACTACCCTGGGAGATCCCGCGGGACCATCCCAGAAGAAAAGATCAGTTTTGGAGCGCCTTGGTCCACTTCCGAAGGAACGAGGTAAAGCTCCAGTTCAGGAACGCTTGGGGCCAGTGAAGAAGTCCCAACCAATACAGCATGCTGGGGGTCGCCGCAACCCTCAACACTCGGAGCAAACCGCGGCACCCAAGCGCACAACCTTGCGCATTTAAGTGCAAGATTCCGCTGAAGATTCACGTCCACGAAGACGCGTTTCGAGGCGTATAACTCTCGAGAGCCCGAAAAAGACAATTATTCCTCAGAAGGAAACGTTGTCATCTGATGACGACAACGTTATACCTGAGAGGTCGTGCCAACACACGATAGCTTGCTCTGACCTCCAAACAGATGAGCTGTACTATCGTGCCGGGGGTACGAACAAATCTAGAAAGAGGAGCCCTCGAAGGTTCGGGAATCAATGTCCTTGTTCAAATCTCATTCGGGCAGTACTGTCTGAATGCAATTGTGTTAAAGCACTCCTCGAAAGAGTATCGGTGTTCGAAAGACTTAGCACTGGAGCGCCAAGGCCAAGGCATAGGCGTTTCCAACGAAGGAAAACAAGGGTCGAGGACGGTGAACATTCAAGGGTCACCGCCAACATGACCAGCACAGGAACAACGGCTCAGGATAACCCCGAGACGATTCCAGAAACATCTCGACCCAGGACTCGTCTTCAATCCGGAGCTATCATTCGTGCGACGTATGGTAGAGTCCGAACAAGAGTACCTTCGGGAGATGAAGAATCAGATGCTGGCTCCACAGTGGCGTCTGATAATACAGTGTCCAGTGAGGGACAGCCCCGCGAGTCGCTCATGATAAGCGCGGAGCAGGTGGCCAAGATGCTTGAAGATGCCATGGCCAAACAACAAGAAACCTTTAGGTTCGAGATGCAAATGGCCATGCAGAATATGAGAGAGATGCATGACCAACAACTTCATGCATTGAGGCACCAACAAGGCGAACCAAGTCAGCCCAACCAGAACAACCTGGAGGATGAGGGCACAAATGAAGCTCGCAACGCTAATAACCCTCCCATCAATCCAGGGGGTGGTAATGACAATACCAGTGAAGACACAGGTGAAAGCCTAAAAATTAAGAATCTCGAGAACAAAATCAACACATTGATTTCTGCTCAAGAGACTAAAAAGACGGGCATTCCCTGTCCCTACCCAAGAGAGTGGGAATCGATCCCATATCCGGCGAAGTTTAGTCTAATTAACTTCACGCCGTTTAATGGGATGGGTTCACCAACTCAGCATTTAATTTATTTCAAATCTCACTTGGGAGTTATCTCTGGCAATGAGCCTCTGATGGTGCGGTCATTCGTTGGCACTCTTCGCGGAGCTGCCTTCGATTGGTATCGTCGCCTCAAGCCAGGAAGCATAAACAGCTGGGACGACATGGAGACCAAATTCCTTGCTAATTTCTTCGACGACGACACTGAAATCTCTATCGGGACATTGCTCGATGAGAAGCAGAAGGACGGAGAATTGGTCGAAGTCTTCGTCAAAAGGTTCCGGAATAAGGCGATGAATTGCCGGGACCCGATCAGCGAGGAGTTCATTCTTTAGACCTACCACAACAACCTCTCGCTGGATGTTTTGGAAGCAATGGGCACAGCTCCATCCAAGACATGGAAGGACTTGAAGGTCCGAGGCGAGCAAGCTGAGCGATTCCTCAGGAGGAAGAAGGCGGAAAGAGGCCAACCGGCTACAAATCCCCCAAAGCAGAACTTCAATCAGAAGGGAAAAGGTAAAGCTCAGGTTAATGCTGTTGATGCTAACCAAACCTTTCAATTACAACCACAGCAACAGCAGCAGCAGCAGCAGCGAGCTCCACAGCAATCGCAGCCCCATTGGCAGCAACGGCCTCAGAAGCAAAAGTCTTCGGAGCCGAGGTTTCCCAAAGTCTACTCCTTCAAAGATGACGAAGTTCCCGGCATCTTCAAATATCTGTTGGAGAACAACAAAATCCAGCTGCCTGCGATTGTGGATCATGAAGGAGCCACCAAGGTGACAGACCCGAGGTACTGCGCGTATCACAGAGCGGTCCACCACCCTACGAAGTCCTGCTACCACCTCAAGGACAAGATCCAGGCCTTGATCGATGTAGGAGTCATAACTCCGAAACCGGCCAAGAATGTGGGAGCAAATGCAGTGTCCATCAGTTTTGGATCGGTGCCTACAGATTGGTTCGAGCCTAAGCGCGTCACCAAAGTCGGGATGAAGACGGTGAACGACGATCCGCACGGACAGCGCCAAAAGGGACTCGTGCCACACACAGCTCCAAACGGTGAAATTCTCTGGGTGCACCCCGACCTAATTGGAGATGAACAATGGGCTGGATCGTCATCCAAGAAGAAGTCCAAAGGGAAAGGGAAGTCTTGTTATGGAGTCTCTGCTATCCCGGGTGAAGATGATGAAAGGATCACCGCTTTTCCACTCTCCGACGAGGAACAGGAAGTCTTTGCGACCCGAAGTGGGAATCAGTACCACTTCAATGAACAAGCAGCTAAGCTAGGAGTGACAAAACAGGGACCAGCCAAGACTATCACAGAGATGGGGGTGATCCCAATTCCCAAACCGGCTGAAGATGTTCGACGACAGCCGGTTGACAAACAGAAGGAAAAGAGGCCCGAGGAGGTACAGAATCCGAAGCAGTCTCGTTTCAGTCGTCCGATTGGAAAAGACAAACCAGAGAGTTCAAAAAACCCTCGTGCCTTCGACATTATGGCTCAGCTAGCCAACATTCCAGCACGGATAACATTGTACGAGCTGCTGCGGTTATCCAAGGAGACTAGAGAAGCCTTGCAGGAAGCCCTGGCAGATTCAGAAGTGTTCCTCACAAGGGTCAAACCAGTTCCTGAAGAACTGGATATGCTAGCCCAACAGTGCAATGTGGCAGCTAAGAACATTCCCTGCATCACCTTCACCAAAGAGGATATGCAGACGAAGAATTCAAACCATGATCGACCCTTGTACTTTGTTGGCTACATTGGTTCCAGCGAAGTCAACCGGATCCAAGTAGATCCGGGTTCCGCTGTGAGTATTATGCCGCTTCGCCTAATGCACAGCCTGGGCATCCCAATCAGCAAGTTGGCGTCAACAGGCACGGTCATTTACGGGTTCAATACCAGCGGGTCAAGACCTTTGGGTAAAATCCGGATAAAGTGCCAAATGGGCGATTTAAAGACGGAGGTCACGTGCTACGTGATTGATGCTGAGACATCCTATAACTTACTATTGGGTCGGCCTTGGATCCATAGTAACGTTATAGTCCCCTCCACTCTACATCAGTGTTTGAAATATGTCGACACTGATGGAAGAGTTAGGACGGTGGTCGCGGATAAGCAACCATTCAAAGGGTATGAGAACTACTTCACAGATTCTCTCCTTTATGGAAACGAATCCGATACGGAACCATCGATCCAAGGCACGGACAGCGGAGAAGAAGCTGATTCCGAAGCCGGATTCGATTACAATGGTGGTTTTGTTTTTAATGACATTGTACCCTTTGTAATCAATCTCGACGACGAACAGTCGTCAGATGGCGGTTGTAACTGGCAACTTGCCGAACCTGAAATAAATAATGGTTTAGAGTACTCCTTGTCTTTTGATGATGCGATAAAGGGATTGTACGATAATCCCGAATTATGTATGCCGCTCCGATCGTCGTATGTAACGAAGAAGCGTCTCCAACACTCTTTCGGAACAACTCAAATTATTCCCGCCAAAATAGGGGGACAAAAAGAAGTGATTTTCGGTAAAGGAGAAAATCTTCCGGTGCCAGATCATTTCCTAAGAGAGGATGAGGATGGTGACAAATCCGGTTTACATTTATCTAAGTACAGCCCAGAAGCGCGCAAGCTCATGGAAAGACAAGGATATGATTTCACACTCGGAGAAGGTCTATACTTCGATCGAGGTTCCCGTGTCCCAGTCAAAGCGGCATATGTACCAAAGGGTAAACCGGAGGGCTATTATCGTCACAAGAGGGGCTTAGGCTACGTTTCGTCAGATGACGAATGTGGCTGGCAAATCATAGATCAAATTGCTAACAAAGCCAAGGATCGATACTTGCTAGATTCGTCAGCTGAAGATTCCGACACAAGTTTGGGAGAGACGTTCAAGGCCTTAATGTCGAACATGACTACGGCCGATCCATCTACAATGGAGGACGACGATCAAATGCAAACGTGGGAGGACCCATGGGTTCATCACCTGAACATGCAATATGGTGATAGGTTCGAACAGAGAGAGCCACCCACCGAAGACGAGGTAGTCCAAATCAATATGGGTGATGAAGCCAATCCAAAGCCCATATTCATCAGTGGTAGTCTCCCATCAGATGAAAAGGAGGAATTAATTGCCTTGATCAGAGAATATATCGACGTCTTCGCCTGGAACTACGAAGACATGCCTGGGCTCGACCCCAATGTGGCTATGCACCGCCTCGACATCAAGCCGGATGCTAAACCTGTCAAGCAACAACAAAGACGGTTTCGTCCGCAGATCATGGAAGCCATCGAGGCTGAAGTTAAAAAGTTGGTCGACTCAGGATTTATCCGGGAAGAACAACATCCAGACTGGTTAGCCAACATCGTTCCAGTCATGAAGAAAAATGGCAAGATCAGGATTTGCATCGACTTCAGGAATCTGAACGAGGCATGTCCAAAAGATGATTTTCCTCTCCCAATCACGGACGTCATTATCGACAATACGTGCGGATTCAAAAGAATGTCCTTCATGGACGGCTTTTCGGGGTATAATCAAATCAAGATGCACCCGGATGACGAAAAGCATACGGCATTCAGAACGCCCCTCGGTATCTTCTGCTACACGGTGATGCCGTTTGGTCTAAAGAATGCAGGTGCCATGTACCAACGAGCGATGACTAAGATTTTCCAGAAACACCTCAGGAAAACGGTTGAATGCTACGTTGATGATTTAGTGGTGAAAAGCCGCAGCAAAGAAGATCACATCAAGGACTTGAGAACAATGTTTGATCTAATGCGGAGTCATCAATTAAAGATGAATCCCACAAAATCCTTCCTCGGAATGTCCAGCGGAAAATTCCTTGGATTCGTCGTCACCACTAAGGGTATACACATTGACCCAGACAAGGTAAAGGCGATAAATGAATTGCAACCCCCGAAGAATCTAAGGGAACTCAGAGGATTGTAAGGGCGTTTGGCGTATATCCGGAGATTCATTTCAAATCTTTCCGGGAAGTGCCAACCATTTTCGAAGCTAAACAAGAAAGGCGTATCGTTTATTTGGGACGATGCTTGCCAGAAGGCATTCGAAGATATCAAGGCATATCTGATGAATCCACCTGTTCTTGTTGCACCAAAATCAGGTAAACCGTTCTTGATTTATATCAAGGCGATGAACCATTCGATAAGTGCTTTATTAGCACAAGACGATGATAATGGTCACGAACAGGCAGTCTATTATCTAAGTCGGACCTTGATAGGCGCCGAGTCTCGATACCCGATGATCGAGAAAGAATGTCTCGCATTGGTGTTTGCGGTACAGAAGATGCGACATTACTTAGTTGGCCAGACGATTTACGTCATCGCTAATGTTAATCCGGTACGGGTATTCATGACTCAACCAGGTTCGATGAAATGGCGGTTGGCAAAGTGGGCCCTTCTTTTGTCCCAGTATGATCTACACTTCAAACAGCAGAAGTCGGTCAAAGGACAGGCGATTTGTGATCTTTTGACGGCAAGCCCGACAACAGATACGGTTGAGGTATACGATGACTTGCCAGATGAAACCCACGAGGTTAATACCACGTCACACCAACAAGTATGGCAGTTATATTTTGATGGTGCCTCGAGAGCAGTCAATAAAGCAGTAACCCCGGGATGCCCTAAGGTCACTTCTGGAGTTGGAGTTGTCTTAGTTTCCCCAGGGAAGCACGTGATACCTCGAGCTTATTCGCTGACAAGTCCATGCTCTAACAACGTAGCCGAGTATAACGCACTCCTCATAGGACTCAGTTTCGCCAAAGAGCTGGGGGTCGAATATCTCGAAGCCTTTGGGGATTCTCCACTAATTGTCAACCAAGTTCGTGGGGAATATGAAGTCAGAAACCCAGATCTGATTCCATACCACCAGGAGGCCATCAGAGTGGCAGATTCTTTTGAAGAATTTTACATTGAGTATATCCCGCGTCTTCAGAACGCTTATGCAGATGCACTGGCAGCACTAGCAGTATCACTTGCGTAACCGCCTGAAACTGAACTGCTAGTCACAGTAAGATCACACCAACTCTGCGTACCCATATACGATATGGATATTGAAGAGGAGGATGATAAAAACGAGAACGCCAAAGAGGTGAACTCAACCCAAATCGGGTCCGAGTCCCGAGATTGGCGCTTTCCCATTATTGATTACGTCCAATATGGCATTTTACCAGAGGATGTAAAAGAAAAAGAATCTATCCGCCGAAGAGCACCACGGTTCTTTTACAATACAGAGACCCGTACGCTGTATCGCCGGGGGTACGATGACTTGCTTCTCCGATGCCTTTCGAATGAAGAAGCAAAAGAAGTTCTGAAGGAAGCACATGAAGGAGAATGCGGTG
>BQKN01000381.1:164435-185565 GCA_022839385.1 Asparagus kiusianus | reverse complement strand
CCGAGAAGCTAAACAAAGCTCTAGTCCAAGAACGTTTGGGCCCACTAAAAAAGCCCCGAACGTTTCAACATGTTGGGGGTCGCCGCAACCCTCAACATGACAAAGAAATCAGGGCAACTAAGCGCACTGCTCTACGCATCGAAGTCCAGGAGCCCGCCGAGGATTCATGCCCACAAAGGCATGTTTCGAGGCGTGTGACTCTCGAAAGCCCGAAGAAGGCAGTTCGCCCTCAGAAGGAAACGTTATCGTTTGATGACGATGATGTTATACCTGGGAAATCGTGCCAACACACGATAGGTTGCTCCGACTTTCAAACGGACGAGTTGTACTATCATGTTGGGGGTACGAGCAAAGCCAGAAAGAGAAGTCCTCGAAGGCTAGAAACTCAGTGCCCTTGTTCCAAACTCATCCGGGCGGTATTGTCCGAATGTAACTGCATTAAGGCAGTCCCCGAAAGAGTTTTAGTTTTCGAAAGGCTTAGTACTGAAGCGCCAAAACCAAGGCATAGGCGTTTCCGACGAAGAAGAACGGTGGTCGAAGATGGAGAATTTCCGAGGGTCACCACCAATATGACCAGCAAAGGAACATCAGCTCAGGATAATCCCGAGGCGATTCCAGAAGTGCCCCAACGTGTAACTCGTCTGCAGTCCGGAGCTATCATTCATGCAACATATGGTAGGGTTCGGACAAGATTACCTTCAGGAGATGAAGAATCGGATGCCGGCTCGGCAGTTGCATCTGACAATACCGTATCCAGCGAAGGATAACCCCGCGAGTCATTCATGATAAGCGCGGAACAAGTGGCCAAGATGCTCGAAGATGCCATGGCCAAACAACAGGAGAGCTTCAGGTTCGAAATGCAGATGGCCATGCAGAATATGAGAGAAATGCATGAGCAACAAATCCAGGCACTGACGAACCAGCAAGGCGAACCAAGCCGCCGTAACCCAGTTATTCAGGAAGATGAGCACACGGATACGGATGAAGCTCGCAATGCCAATAATCCGCCCGTTAATGCAGGGGGTGGTAATGAGGATGCTAGTCACAATGCCACGCTTCCACCTCAGAAACGTGCTAACGAAAACACGGGTGAAAGTTTGAAGATCAAAAACCTCAAGAGCAAGATCAATACGTTGATTTCTGCTCAAGAAGTAAAGAAAACGGGCATTCCTTGTCCATACCTAAGAGAATGGGAATCAATTCCGTATCCGGCAAAGTTCAACCTAATCAACTTCACGCCGTTTGATTGGAAGGGTTCACCCACTCAACATGTGATTTACTTCAAATCACACTTGGGGGTTATCTCTAGCAATAAACCTCTAATGGTACGGTCCTTCGTTGGCACTCTTCGCGGAGCCGCCTTCGATTGGTATTGCCGCCTCAAGCCAGGTAGCGTGAACAGCTGGGATGATATGGAGACTAAGTCCTCACCAATTTCTTCGACAACGACACCGAGATATCTATCGGATCGTTGCTGGACGAGAAATAGAAAGACGGGGAGCTAGTCGACACCTTCGTCAAAAGGTTCCGGAACAAGGTGATGAATTGCCGGGATCCGATCACTGAGGAGTTCATTCTCCAGACCTGCCATAACAATCTTTCATTGGACGTGTTGGAAGCAATGAGAACAGCACCATCCAAAACGTGGAAGGATCTGAAGGTCCGAGGGGAGCAAGCTGAGTGATTCCTCAGAAGAAAGAAGGCGGAGAGAGGCCAGCAAGCGGCGAATGCTCCAACGCAGAATTTCAACCCAAGGGGGAAAGGTAAGGCACATGCTAATGCAGTTGATGCTAACCAAACTTTCTAATTGCAACCTCAGCAACAGCAGCAGCGGCAATAATAGCCTCAGAAGCAGAAATCTTCGGAGCCAAGGTTTCCCAAAGTTTACTCCTTCAAAGATGATGAAGTTCCCGACATCTTCAAGTACCTGTTGGAGAATAACAAAATCCAGCTGTCGGCGATCGTAGATCAAGAAGGGCTAGCAAAGTGACGGATCCGAAGTACTGCGCGTACCATAGAGCGGTCCATCACCTTACGAGGTCATTCTACCACCTCAAGGATAAGATCCAGACGTTAATTGATGTGGGCGTCATAACCCCGAAGCCTGCCAAGAATGTAGGAGCAAACGTAGTGTCAATCAGCTTTGGATCAGTGCCCACAACATGGTTCGAGCCGAAACGCGTCACCAAAGTGGGAATGAAGACGGTGAATGATGACCCACACGGACAGCGCCAAAAGGGACTTGTGCCACACACAGCCCCGAACGGCGAAATCCTCTGGGTTCATCCGGATCTCATTGAAGATGAGCAGTGGGCGACCTCCTCGAAAAGAAAGGGGAAAGGCAAGGCCTGCAATGCTACGTCTGTAATCTTCGAAGAGGATGGTAATGAAGCTCCTACCTTCCCGCTCTCCGAAGAAGAACAAGAAGTCTTCGCCACCAGAAGCGGAAACCAGTACCACTTCAACTATCCGTCACCTAGTGATTAGTTAGCTGAGGAGGGGGTGACTAAACGGGGACCAGCCAAAACTTTCACAGAGCTGGGGGTGATTGTAGTTCCTAAACCGGTTGAGGAGGCTCGACGATAGCCGGTGGATAAGCAGAAAGAAAAGAGACCCCAAGAGGTGCAGAATCCGAAGCAGTCTCGTTTCAATCGTCCGATTGGAAGAGATAAACCGGAGAGCTCAAAAACTCCGCGTATTTTCGATATTATGGCTCAATTAGACAATATCCCAGCGCGGATAATGCTGTATGAGTTGCTACGGTTGTCCAAGGAGACCAGGGAAGCCTTACAAGAGGCCTTGGCCGATTCAGAAGCGTTCCTCACTCGGATCAAGCCGGCACCTGAAGAGCCAGAACTGTTAGCTCAACAATGTAATGTAGCGGCTAAGAACCTTCCCTGCATTACCTTCACCAAAGAGGACATGCAGATGAAGAATTCGAATCATGATCGACCCCTATACTTCATCGGGCACATTGGCTCCAGCGAAGTCAACCAAATCCAAGTGGATCCGGGTTCCGCTGTGAGTATTATGCCGCTTCGCCTGATGCATAGCCTTGGCATTCCAGTCAGCAAATTGGCATCTACAGGAACGGTCATTTACGAATTCAACACCAGCGGGTCAAGGCCTTTGGGAAAGATCCGGATAAAATGTCAGATGGGTGATCTGAAGACGGAGGTCACGTGTTACGTGATTGATGCTGAGACATCATATAACTTACTATTAGGTCGGCCTTGGATCCATAATAACGTTATAGTTCCCTCCACCCTACATCAGTGTCTGAAATATTTCGAAACTGAGGGGAGGGTCAGGACGGTGGTCGCGGATAAGCAACCATTTAAAGGGTTTGAGAATTATTTCACTGATTCTCTCCTTTATGGTAACGAATCCGATAATGAACCATCGGTCCAGGGTACGGACAGCGGAGAAGAAGCTGATTCTAAAGCCGGATTCGATTACAATGGAGGTTTTGTTTTAAATGACATTGTACCCTTTGTAATCAATCTTGACGATGAACAATCGTCAGATGACAGTTGTAACTGGCAACTTGCCAATATCAAAATAAATAATGATTTAGAGTACTCACTGTCTCTTGATGATGCGATAAATGGATTATACGATAATCCCGATTTACATACGCCACTCCGATCATCTTATGTAATAAAGAAACACCTCCAGCATTCTTTCAGAACAACCCTGATCGTTCCTGCCAAAATAGGAGGAGAAAAAGAAGTGGTTTACGGTAAAGGAGAGGGTTTTCCATTACCTGATCATTTCTTAAGGGAAGAGGAGAATGATGACAAACCTGGTCGACATTTATCTAAGTATAGTCCGGAAGCGCGCAAGCTCATGGAAAAACAGGGATACGATTTCGCACTCGGAGAAGGATTATACTTCGATCGAGGTTCCCGAATTCCAGCCAAAGCAGCATATGTATCAAAAGGGAAACCAGATGATTATTACCGTCACAAAAGAGGCTTAGGTTACGTCTCCTCATCTGATGATGAATGTGGTTGGCAAATTATCGATCAAATTGCTAACAAAGCTAAGGATGGGTACTTGTCAGATTCCTCAGAATGGGACTCCGATACAAGTTTGGAGGAAGTATTTAAAGCCCTAATGACGAACATGACTATAGCTGATCCATCTACGATGGAGGACGATGATCAAATGCCAACGTGGAAAGACCCATGGGTTCATCACCTAAACATGCAGTACGGCGATAGGTTTGAACAGAGGGAACCCCCCACCGAGGATAAAATAGTCCAAATTAACATGGGCGATGAGGCTAACCCAAAGCCCATATTCATCAGCGATAGTCTTCCCCCAGATGAGAAGGAGGAATTAATTGCTCTCATCAGGGAATATATCGACGTCTTCGCTTGGAATTACGAAGACATGCCAGGGCTCGACCCTAATGTCGCAATGCATCGCCTCGATATCAAGTCGGATGCCAAACCTGTCAAACAACAGCAGAGACGGTTTCGTCCACAAATTATGGAAGCCATCGAGGCAGAGGTCAAGAAATTGATCGACTCAGGATTTATCCGAGAGGAGCAGCATCCAGACTGGCTAGCCAATATTGTCCCAGTCATGAAGAAAAATGGTAAAATCAGGATATGCATCGACTTCAGGGACCTGAATGCGGCATGTCCGAAAGATGATTTTCCTCTCCCAATCACGGACGTCATCATCGACAATATGTGCGGATTTGAGAGAATGTCCTTTATGGATGGCTTTTCGGGGTATAACCAAATCAAGATGCACCCGGATGATGAGAAGCATACAGCGTTCAGAACACCCCTCGGTGTCTTCTGCTACACGGTGATGCCTTTCAGTCTAAAGAATGCAGGCGCCACGTACCAACGAGCAATTACTAAGATTTTCCAAGAACATCTCAGGAAAACGGTTGAGTGCTACGTTGATGATTTGGTTGTGAAAAGCCGCAACAAAGAAGATCACATCAAGGACTTGAAGACGATGTTCGATCTCATGCGGAGTCATCAATTGAAGATGAACCCCACTAAATCCTTCCTTGGAATGTCCAGCGGAAAATTCCTTGGATTCGTCGTCACCACTAAAGGCATACATATTGATCCTGATAAGGTGAAGGCGATACATGAATTGCAGCCCCCGAGAAATCTAAGAGAACTCAGAGGATTGCAAGGGTGTTTAGCTTACATCCGGCGGTTCATCTCAAATCTTTCTGGGAAATGCCAACCATTCTCTAAACTAAACAAGAAAGGTGTGTCATTTATTTGGGATGACGCCTGCCAAAAAGCACTCGAAGATATCAAGACATATTTGACGAATCCTCCTGTTCTTGTCGCACCAAAATCAGGTAAACCGTTCTTGATTTACATCAAGGCGATGAACCATTCGATAAGTGCTTTACTAGCACAAGACGATGATAATGGTCACGAACAGGCGGTTTATTACTTAAGTCGGACTTTGGTAGGCGCAGAGTCCCGATATCCGATAATTGAGAAAGAATACCTCGCATTGGTATTCGCAGTACAAAAGATGCGGCATTACTTGGTTGGACAGACGATTTACGTTATTTCTAACGTTAATCTAGTACGGGTATTTATGACGCAACCGGGTTCGATGAATTGGCGGTTAGCGAAGTGGGCCCTTCTCTTGTCCCAGTATGATTTGTACTTCAAACAGCAGAAGTCGGTCAAAGGACAAGCGATTTGTGATCTTTTGGCAGCAAACCCGACCACAGACACGGCAGAAGTATATGATGACTTGCCGGATGAAACCCACGAGGTTAACACCATGTCGCATCAACAAGTATGGCAATTATACTTTGATGGTGCTTCGAGAGCAGTTAATAAGGCAGTAACCCCCGGATGTCCTAAAGTCTCCTCCGGAGTTGGAGTTGTCTTAGTTTCCCCGGGGAAGCATGTAATGCCTCGGGCTTATTCACTGACAGATCCATGTTCCAATAACGTAGCCGAGTACAACGCGCTCCTCATTGGACTCAGTTTCGCCAAGGAGCTGGGGGTCAAATATCTCAAAGCTTTTGGGGATTCTCAATTGATTGTCAACCAAGTCCGTGGAGAGTATGAAGTCAGGAACCAAGACCTGATCCCATACCACCAGGAGGGCGTCAAAATAGCAGATTCTTTCAAAGAATTCTTTATTAAATACATCCCTCGTCTCCAGAACGCTTATGCAGATGCACTGGCAGCACTAGCAGTATCACTTACGTAGCCACCCGAGACTGAACTGCTAGTCACAGTAAGATCACATCAACTCTGCATACCCATATACAATATGGATATCGAAGAGGAAGATGACAAGAACATAAACGCCAAGGAGGTGAACTCAACTCAAATCGGGTCTGAGTCCCGAGATTGGTATTTTTCCATCATTGACTACGTCCAATATGGTATTTTGCTAGAGGATGTAAAAGAAAGGGAATCAATCCGCCGAAGAGCACCAAGGTTCTTCTATAATACCGAGACCCGTACATTATACCGCCGGGGGTATGATGATTTGTTACTCCGATGCCTTTCAAACGAAGAAGGAGAAGAAGTTCTTAAGGAAGCACACGAAGGAGAATGCGGGGCGCATCAGCCTGGTCCCAAACTGTATGATCGCATCAGGAGAATGGGATATTTTTGGCCAACAATGGTTCGTGACGCGATAGAATACACCCGAGGATGTCACGCTTGTCAAGTACATGCAAATTATATGCACCAACCACCGGAGCGGTTATACACGTCAACCACGTCTTGGCCATTCGAGACATGGGGTATGGACATTGTCGGTCCTATTTTTTCCACTTCAGTCAAAGGTGATCGATTTATTCTCGCAATCACGGATTACTTTTCAAAGTGGGCTGAAGCAATTTCACTTAAAGAAGTGAAGACGAACAACATCATCAATTTCATCAAGCATCATGTCATATACCGACACGGCGTGCCAAGACGGATCATTCATGATAATGGTCCACAGTTCATAAGCAACGCTTTCGTCAGGTTCTGTGACAAGTTTAAGATTCAAGATGTTTCGTCAACAGCTTATTATCCCGCTGCGAACGGATTAGCTGAGGCTTTTAACAAGACGATCATTAAGATCCTGTCAAAGCTCGTGAAGACCAATAAACGAGACTGGGATGATAAACTCAGTGAAGCACTCTAGGCTTATCGCACCACCGTACGCACACCTACGGGAGCCACCCCATATTCGTTGGTATATGGATGTGAAGCTGTGTTGCCTTTGGAGATCTAAATCCCATCCCTTCGGATCGCTCTCGCAACAGAGATGACGATGGAAGAACAACATCAAAAACGTCTCGAAGAACTCGAAATGTTGGATGAAAGGTGCTTGGAAGCTCAACAACATATTGAGTTTTATCAAGCCAGAATATCTAGGGCTTTTAACAAAAGAGTCCGACAAAGAAGCTTCAAGGAAGGAGATCTGGTCATTGCTGCTCGCCGACCGATAATCCTCAACTCCAAGAAGAAAGGTAAATTTGAACCCAAATGGGAAGGACCATTTGTGATAGACACAGTCTACTCAAACGACGCATATCGCCTCATTTCTCTAGAGGTCGTTAGGCAAATAATGCCAATAAATGGGAAGTTCCTAAAAAAGTACTATCCCTAGTACATTTAGGATAACCCATTTATCAGGAAGTTCCTCGAAGAATATTACACTTAATATTCTAGAGGATAACCCAAAATTATTTCTACCACCAAAATCTCTCACTGATCGATTTCAATTGACAGTGAGTCCACCAAAACTGTCTTTCTGGTCTAAGCCACCAACAAATTCCCCTCTTGATTCTTTCCACGAACAAGAGGCCCACTTTCAATTCAGAGCCTCCTTTCGATAAACGAAAGAACTCTCCTCTTTTCTCTTTGGTTAAACCTCTTCATGGTTATAACCAAAGTTGAAATTTCATTTTGATAAACGAAAAACCCATCTAGATAACTGATCCTATAAAAGGTAAGCTTATTTAGATCTTCCGGATTCTCGGAGTGGAGATCCCACTTCTAGTTTCTTTCTTGCACTGGAAATAGAATATAAAATTCTTCCTTTCCAAAATCAAGGAATAGAATATAAAATTCTTCCTTCCTTGTTCGGGGAATAGAATATAAAATTCTTCCTTCCCACACCAATCATCTTCCAAGAATTTAGGATTCATCCTAGGAAGTTTATCCCGAATCCTAAGCAGGGATAAGTCTGCGCCTAACACGCGCTGTCGGTTTAGTCTTTCTCCGTAGAAGAAGACACCAGAGTTTGATTCTAGGGTATTTTATCCTAAAACCTAAGCAGGGATAAGTCTGCGCCTAACACGCGCCGCCGGTTAGTTCTTAACCGTTAAAAAGAACACTCGCCCACATATTCAACATTGTGGCAGGTTGTTATTAATAACACCAAAATCCATACCTTACACGCATGGGGAATTTTATCCTGAATCCTAAGAAAGGATATGCCGAAGCCTAACACGCGCCGCCGGTTTAGTCTTTCTCCGCAGAAAAAGAACCGGAGTTCGATTCTGGGGTATCTTATCCTAAAACCTAAGTAAGGATAAGTCAGCGTCTAATACATGTTGTCGGGTAGCCTATTCCCGTAACAATGGCGAAGTCTACGTATTCAAAGTCGTAGCAAAAAGTCTAAGGGAGTTCATTCCGTTAGCACAACGTCACATGCGGAACAGATTTAGACAATCCACATGCTAGCCCGACTCAAACGGTAGTCGGTAAAGGCTAATCAAATCTGTTGAAGGCTGGGGGTTAGCCAAAAATCCTAAAGTCAACGCCTGACACGCGTCGCCGGGTAGCCTATTCCCGTAACAAATGGTAAAGCCTATGTATTCAACATCATAGCATAAAGTCTAAGGGAGTTCATTCCTTTAGCACAACGTCACATGTGGAACGGACTAAAACAATCCGCATGTAAGCCCGATTCAAACGGTAATCGGTAAGAGCACGTCAAATCCGTTGAAGGCTGAGGATTTGCCAAAAAACCTAAGTCAACGTCTCATACACGTTGCTGTTTAGTCTTTTCACAGGAGAAAGACGAAGTCTATGTATTCAATATCGTAGCACTAAAAGGGTTAACTCTTTTAGCTTAACGTCACATGCGGAATGGACTTAAATAATCCGCATGCTAGCCCGACTCAAACGGTAGTCGGTAAAGGCTTATCGAACCCGTTAATGGCTGAGAATTTGCCAAAAATTCTATAAATACGAGTCATTGACGCATTAATTCCATAGATTGGTCTCGTGACTCGAGTATCTGCCATGGTCTAATTCCTTAAGAGCTTAAACTGTGTATACTCCAGCAGACGTACGAGTATAAACTGTGTCGAACACCAGACAACGTGTCACAATGAAGCTTGGACGTCGGACAACGCGTCGCAATGAAGTTTAGACGCCGGACAACGCGTCGCAATGAAGCTTGGACGCTGGACAACGCGTCACAATGAAGCTCAGACGCTGGACAACGCGTCGCAAATATCAATCGATGATCGACTTCAAATTCAAAATTCAAAATTCAGCCTAGAAATCGAGAATCGACTTCAAATTCAAAATTCCAACAGACGGTCAGACAATAAATGTACCACCGGAACCCTTACAGACATTCGACAAAGCACCGAACAGCCTGGAGGACTGAAGGAATCAAGAATAGAAGCCATTCCAAATATCCCATCATAACCGATTGAAGGATGGGGCAATCATATCCAAAGTATTCCAGACTCTTCTATAAAAGAATGAGGCTGAAATACTTTGGAGGGGGTATCTGTAGGCATATAAAACTGCCTATAGGTCCCTTAACACAGCTCGATGACGACGATTCGACAAACTGACCATCGGGCGACGTATCCAAACATGACTGTTAGTCCACAACGCCGAAGGCAAGCGATACGCGACGAAGCGGATTAACGAGGCCATGAAGCTAACGAACCGCACGCAAACAACAGAATAAATCCACTCGCGTGCAGAATCAAGCTAACAGGTTGAGGAATCAACGAGTCATCCAATCAAGAGCGGACTCGGACGAATCATGGTCGAATTAAGATCAGTTTCGGACTCAAATTCAAAAGTGGATTTACTGCCAAATCAGGAACCGGATTTACTGCCAAATCAGGTCAACGAATCAAGGCCGAACAAATCTACCACAAAACGGACACAACGACAGAAAACGGCGAAACCAACACCCAGAGGGGCTCGGCCAAAACCGAGCCACCTCAGGGTGGCTCGGCCAAGGCCGAGCCACCTCAAGGTGGCTCGGTGGCTAGCCGAGCCACCTCAAGGTGGCTCGGTGGCCGGCCCAGATCTGTGCTAAGGACCAGATCTGGTTGCCTATAAATAGAGGGCTTGGTTCATGTCAGGAGCTCGTGATTTGTTCGAAGGCGAAGCTCTGCTGGATTCGAAGCTCAGATCTAAAAAAGATTGAAGCTTTGGGACTTTGAGGACTTGCTCATCCAGATCCGGTGCTCGGCGATCGTCAATGCCAAATAAGGCAAGAGTTCGAGAGGAACCGGATCTCAAATCGGATCTCAGATCTACGCAGGCATACTCCGGATCAAAGCTTGGTCTTTGATCCCGAGATTCGGGCGATTATTTCCTTGGTGAACTAATCCCCCCCAGCTATTATTTTCTTCGTGAAATAATACATGTCGTACTGTGTAGATCTGACCGGATCTAGATCACGCGGTGGTCCACAGATAAACCCCGACGCAGGCGAAGAACCCACGCAAGCGAGCGACCGCAAAACAGGAGCTCGTGATTTGTTCGACAAACAAGGATAAAAAAGTTGTAATTTTTATTTCTTTTATTTGATCTTCATTATAACCGGATCTTATAAAAAGACCGGATCTTTGTAACCGAAAAATAGTTATTTGAGATAGCAATGGAATCAGTGAAGAAAGCAACGATTTTTCCCGCGAACACCTGCCAGAAGAGTCATAGGCCGAAGTAATAAATGATTTAGCGCCTGTCCTCTCAATCAGGTTATTAATCACTGAAGGAGTCAAAGGGACTAACTCACAAATAGCTTCACCAGAGCTACCCTCCAAGTGCTGAAACAAGTAATCAGCAAACTGCTTCAAGCTTATCTGAGCCTTCTTCTTCGCCATAGAGGCCATACTGACTAGAGCAGTCTGATAGTGACATGTAAGATCCCAGAACGTGTCATGCATGTTGGAAGAAGCTCTCTTTAACTATTTTAGCTGTCGATTCGAAGGAAAATACTCCTGATACTGGTAATCTCCTATCGGAAGGCCGAAAAACTTTTGCATCTCATGAAGAGCTAACACAAGCTCTCCATTGCGAGTCAAGAAAGGGTTGGTGTCAGGGTTGTAAAGCTATAACAATGCTTGGAAATGGTGTTTACTCATCGGTAATCCATACATGGTGGCGCGTACCGATACATACAACCCGCTACGCTTCAATTCATTCTCCTAGCGTCCGAGGATATTACTCGTCATGCGAGTCCACTACCTCTTGGGCGGCGAGTGAACCTAACCTTAATACATGCACTCTCTCATAGGGAGTTTCCTCCAAAGTCTGGCGAGGTGGTTCCTCACCGTGTTTGCAACTATCGACACTTCATTCGACGATGCTGTATCAAGTCCTAGAATTCCTGGTTGAAGGCCACGAATATAGGAAAACCCATCCGAACCTGGGGTCTTATGCTGAGTAATAAATCCATAGTGGACACGCTCGTGATCATCTGTAAGATGCCAAGACATCTCTCGTCTCACAGCTTGCGCCTCTAAATGTGCAAATGAATACTGGCGAGAAATGGAAGGAATGTATAGAGGACTTCCGCCATCATCGTTCGACCAACACTCATCATCAAGAATCAGCACATCTGGATCCTCAACATGATCCCTGAACAAGTAATTCAGCTTCTTCAAAACCTGAGTAGAGGTGGAGTCTTAAGTAAGGAGAGCATCTGTGATCAACTGTCATAAAGTATGACGACCCCCATCTCGTACTAGCTGAGGAACCTCCTTAGGTCCTGGCAGATCAAACTGAGGAGTCAAACCAATAAGCTTGCTAGAATCGCTCGTGGCATGAGGTGGGAACCCATCCGTAGGAAATTCAACTGAAACAGATAATGTACAATTAGAAAATTGTTGCAAAAACTAGACAAGGAGTTGAACTCATCTCACGAATTGGCGAGATAGAGTCACTGCTTAGTCAATTGGCCAGATGATTTCAACTATTTACACGGGAGGGACAAAGTACATTATCATACAAATAACGTGATAATATACCCCGCCCCACGGAGTGTAATACAACATGAAATCGCCCCATATGCCTGAAGACATGTATTGACCAAGCAAAACACGTCTTTTAAATCGTTAATCCCCATGAAGGAGGACATCGGCTCTTCCCGAATGACTCGCCAAGGAGATAAATGAGGGTGTAAGATACAGAATATCAAATTCGCTAAAGTTATAAAAGCTCACACATGTATGAGGAAGCACTTCTCGTTGTGCTGAGAAGTCGAACGACTCCCGGAAAATGTTATCGTCGTTGAGACATGGCTAACCTGCAATAAAAATCAACAGGTCAGGTACAATCATAAATTCAAGAACCCAAAATTAAAAAGGGAAATTATAAACTTTAACCAAAAAACCTACAAATAAAACGAGATTTAATGGTTGAAGTCTAATTAAACATACGGGGTCCATACATGCAAACAATGGGTTCAATTTGTATTTAAAACCCTCATGATCAACTTTTGGGCAAAATACCTAAAATACCCCTCATGCTTAAGGCTCAATGCTAGCCATGAGCACATCCTAAATTCGGCCATGATTGAAAAGGGAAACCCATCACCCTCAACATCAAAATTTCAGCCACTTTTGCGCATAACTCCCTCAAGAAAGTTTGGCCAATTTTGCACATAACCCCTTCCAAAATTTTGGCCATAAGCCCACATCCAACCACCTCAAATTTTTGGCCATGGGTATGCAACCCAAGCCCCCAAAATTTCGACCTCTTTTGCATTTAACACCCTACAAATTTTAGCCATAATCTTAAGCTCCTCAAATGCAAGTTTCAAACTTCATCTTCATGAGAAAAAGCTACAAAATTTCGGCCATTTTCACATACCCACTTTCAAGTTTCAATTTTTTGCCAATTCATGAGATAAAAAATCCCTAATCTTGGCATACAAGTTCTTGAATCAAAATCAAGCATACAACAAGAGGCTAGGGAGAGGAGCTTACCCAAATCAAGAGCTTGAATCCAATGCTAAAAGCTTAAGTTTTGAACTTGAAAACCCTTGAGCTTGAAGGTGATTTTCGGCTAAGAACAAAAGTGTGGGGAGATGAAGCTTCAAACTCTTTTATGACAAGAGTTCAAGAGTCCTTAAAGAGGAGATCAAGAGTTCTTAAAGAGGAAGATTTATGGGTTATGAAGAAGTGGGTTTTGGAGGAGGAGTTTTGAGGAAGAGGATAAGAAAAACATGAGGGAATTCAAAATTTGAGGGGAACACACAAAACCCTTTGGGAAAAACCCTAGGGCCGGCCCTCTCTCTCTCTCTCTCTCTCTCTCTCTCTCTCTCTCTCTCTCTCCTCTCTCTCATGTTCACTCTCTCCCCCTCCCTGACCAGCCGAGACCCAACATGTGTGTCAGACAAGGTCAAGACACGAATCATGTCTCGGGTTCAAAACAGGCCCCAACGAGTCTGGTAATGCCATTTTCCGCTCGTATTTGTCTGTTATCGATCGTTTCGATGAAATTGATATTCGTATTCACTCCGATGAGTATATGAGTATAAACTACATCTCCTTGAACCTCCAACGGGTACATGAGGTTAAACTAATTCCCAAAACTCCTAGGAGTATATGAGTATAAATTGGTCCTTCCCACTCCAACCTTTAAGAGCCTAAACTATGTAGACTCCAGTTAACGTATGAGTATAAACTGTGTTTACACCGGCCAACGCGTTACAATGAAAGTCAACATCGGTCAACACGTTGCGATGAAAGTCAACATCGGTCAACATGGTGCGACGAACGTCAACAACGATCAACGCGTTATGATGAAGGTCAACGCTGGACAAAAGCGTAGTCGTTGGTTAATGAAGGTCAATGCATAGCCTTGGGTCAACGCCGATCAACGTATAGCTGTAAGCCAACGCCGGTCAACGTGTTGTGATGAAAGCCAAGCTGGCCAACGCATTACGATGAAAGTCAATGTCAGTTAATGTGTTGCGATGAAAGTCAACCTCGGTCGATGTATTGTGACAAGGGACAACGTCGGCCAAAGCGCAGCCAACGGTCAATGCCGGTTAATGCATAGCCATAAGCCAACATCGGTCAACGTGTTGCAATGAGAGTTAACGCTGGTCAAATCGAAGCCAAGGGTCAATGCCGGCCAATGCGTAGCCGTGAGTCAATGTCAGTCAACGCGTTGCAATCAAAGTCAACGCGGTCAATGCGTTGCGATGAAGGACAATGCGTCATCAATTCTCGCTAAAACAAGGCTCAGATCAACTCCGATACAAAGGATAATCCTAGGGAGTTTAATCGTAATTCAGATACGAATCCCTGATGAAGATAGTCAGTTCAACATCGACTCAACGACACGAGCAAAAATTAGAAATTAACACATTTTCAGTTTGAGACTTCAACAACGGTCAGACGATAAACGCGGCACCGGAAAATTTTTAGCTATTCGACAAAATACTGAATAGACTAAAAATTAAAGAAGTTAAGAACTAAAGCCAATCATAGGTCCTTTTACACCGACTGAATGTTGGGCCTATCACATCTAAATGGAGAGGGTATCTGTAGGCGTTAAAAATTACCTATGGGTTCCCGCACGCAGCTCGAAATGGAGAGAAGATGATGAACATTATTATCCAAGTTAAGAGGATTATCTGACGCTAACAAGCGTATGAAACGAGTCGATGAAGCTTACGAATTAACGGGACAACAGAATAACAAATAGACGATTCGATCGAGAGTTATGTCTCACTAACAAAAGGCGAAGCACCACTCGTGTCTCGTCCATTCCATGTATGATTCACTTATGGGAGGTTGTAGATCTCTTCTTTGGCTTTTTGATGCACTTTGAATAGCATCATTCCGAGATCAGATGGGAAAATTACAGTAAAAACAGTCAAGGCATGCAAAATGGTACCTCGGTCAAAAACCGAGACACAACAGGTGTCTCAGCCAATCAAGACACAAATTGTGTCTCGGCCAGCCGAGACACAAAAAGTGTCTCAGGCCCCGAAAACGTTGTTTTTGCTATTTTTAACCATTTTTTACCGTTAACTACCCAGATTTTGGTATATTCTGATCCAACAGCCCCTCAACTAATTTGAACATGATTTTAACTGAAGATAAGAGGTTATCAACCATTCTTATCCAAAAACCGAGCTTCTAAAACCAATAAATACAGCCCTAGGGCCTTCATTTGAACAAATCCTGAATTCTCGAGCGTCGGTGGAGCCCTGTCGAACTGGAGAGTGAGGAGCACGAATTTCAGAGATCAGAAAGAGATCTCAGCGAGCTATTCAACATAAAGAGGAAGAGCTCGAGAGATCTGCATTAGTTCATCCATTTTCTTAAGATCATACTGTAGGCGTATAAAATTACCTATAGGTCCCTCAGCACAGCTCGACACGGTGATTCGACGAATCAACGAACCATCGAGTGACGAGGCGTTGAGATCAACAAATTGCACGCGATCAACAGAATGCATTCGTGTGCGGAATCAATCCAACGGTTCGGGGAGTCAATGAGTCGTCCAACCATAGAACGGATTCGAACTCAAACACCGGGGTGGACTTACTGCCAAATCAAGATCCAGACTGTCAAATCAAGTCCAGATAGATCAACCACACAACCAAATCAAGTCCGAACAATAGAGAACCGGAAACAATGGGAAACGATGGAATCCAAACACTTGGGGGGACTCGGCCGAAATCGAGCCACCCCAAGGTGGCCGGTTCTTTCCCCTCCCCCCCTCTTGTGCACACGGGCGCAGTGAAGAGAGGCTATAAATAGAGGAAGGGGTGTTTCATTTTCAAAGGTTGGATTTTGGAGGAGGCGAAGCCCTGCTAAATTGGAGACTCAGATCTAAAAAAGATCAGAACTTTAAGACTTTGAAGACTTTCTCATCCAGATCTGGTGCTCGGCGATCATCAACGTCAAATAAGGCAGGTGTTCGAGAGGAACCGGATCTCAGATCTCAGATCTATATAGGTACACTCCGGATCAAAGCTTGGTTCTTTGATCCTGAGATTCGAGCGGTTATTTCCTTGGTGAAACAATCCCTCCCGGCTATTATTTCCTTGGTGAAATAGTACCCGTTATACTGCGTAGATCCGACCGGATCTAGATCTCGCGGTGGTCCACGGATAAACCCCGGCGCAGGCAAACAACCCACGCAAGCGAGTGACCGCAAAACAGGAGCTCGTGATTTGTTCGACAAACAAGGAAACAAAGTTGTAATTTTTCATTTCTTTTTATTTGATTTTCGTTGTAACCGGATCTTATAAAACGACCGGATCTTTGTGATCGATAAACTATTACAAGAGTGTACAATGGAATCAGTAATGAAGAAAGCAACTATTTTTCCCGCGAACACATAACTAGCTGTAATTCTCGAGAAGAGCGATTATTTCGTTTTGCCGAGATAGTTACTTCAGTTTCTTGTCTCCTTTGTGAGGCAACAAAATCTACATTGGATCTGATCAGTTGGTGGTCCACGGATAAACCCTGGCACATGCCAAGAATCCACGCAAGCAGCGAGTGTCACTCCCCGCTTCCTAAAATACCCAGGAATCGGAACGTGAGCAAGCCCGTGACATATTAGATTAAGGAAAATAAATAAAAATAAACATTTCTTATTAACCTAATACGCTAAGCGTCAAGAAATAAATACAACGCGAAGTCATGGGTCCCCGATCACAGTTAGCAAGAATATAATAGACAAACTCGGAATAAAATGATCCATATCACAAGTGAATATCATCTAAGACATAATATTCGGGTCAACATGCCTTTATACAAAAATGAACAACTGAATGCTGAAGAGATAAAAAAATACATCGATCAATGAAAATAGAAAGAACTATAAAAGTAAACTGAAGGAATAACAAATCTTCAACTTGTTCTTCTGCTCCGTCCGCTAGGCACTCATGCTGAGAATACTCTGGCTCTGACTTGTCTCCAAACTGGACATGTTCTTCCTCTAAGTCTGACGTAAACCAGAGAAAACATGTGTACGTCAGCGTGCATGACACACTACAAGATCCCACAAAACAAATAGAGCGAACGAAAACCCAAGCGGAAAACGATACGATAACAGAAATGACAAAAGGACGTGCAACTGGAAATCCAATAAAATCAACATGTGAAAACACTAGTAAAACATGATAATCATAAGGCTAACTGCACACTATAATCGGGTCGAGTACTAGCCATTCTAAAAACTCACTAATCCACATCTCAAATAAAATCAACATTCATATCATCGGATAACTGACTGTTCACAAATCCTCTATGCGCATCCAATACCGCTACACGAATCGGTCAAAGGACTACACGCAATCCGATCTTAGCCTGATCCGAACTCAGGCAAAGCTCAGGTAACGAAACAGGTCACGGACTAAGGTGACTACACGAATTCACTTTAGCCCAACAAACCAACCCTATTGATTACACGAATTTACTAGCGTGAGCCTAGAAGATATATCAACAGTCACATCCGATCACATGAATAAAGACTTTCCCATCCTAACTCTTCTCGTTTTTCTAAGTCAACAATCAATGTCCACATTATCTCTAGTTCACCACCTAAACTCAGTCAACGCACCCACACATGTCACTAGGTCTGTTCATGACGCACGAGGTCACTAAGTCATGAACTACTAAGGGTCCTCAAACAAAACAAGGAACAATCAATGCAACTAATCATATGCAATAAATATCATAGCATATTAGATAATCAAGTCTAAAATTATAAATCATGAACAACAACTATGTAATTCAGAAAATAATTCTTTTTCCAAAATAACTTCTAATAATTTATCATAATTTTCCTCAAATGATTCTATTCTCAAATAAATTCTTTTTAATTAATATAACTATCTAAAAATAATTTCGCTACCGAAATAATTTCTTTTAATCTATTATAATTATTCTAAAAATATCACATAATTATAATTTATTTAATATTATTCATCAAATCCATGCAGATAATTATATCACAAATTAATATAAACAAATAATTCACAATGTCATCAACAAGCCTACGCAGATGATTATTAACAGATCTAAAATTGCAGATAATTCATAAGAAATAGAAAAATTAAAATCTGAGTAAGTGGATCTTGCCTATGAGGCCAAGGGACTGATGACGAGCAGTGGTGCTATTGCGGATGCAGTATGATGGTAGCGTCAATAGCGACGGGTGGCGGATCTGACGGTCGAGGAGCGGCGGACCTTGGTCTGAGGTGGGGCTAGCGGTTGAAGGGGGTTTGGGATAGCAACAACGAGGTAGCGAGACTGGCGACGGCAACGACAAGGAGGGGTTCTGGTCAATACGACGAGAGGGTAGAGGTGGTAAGACTGAGGGTGGCGGCGTGACAGCGAAGGGGGCTGCGGCGAGGGGAGGCGAGATGTGACTGAGGAGGGATTGATGGGCAGCGCTGTAGTGGTCGAAGGTGGTGAGGGGAGGCGGTGATGAGGAGGGAAGCTTGGTTGTGGGTGATGGGGACGTTGGAGCTGGAGATGGTGAGGGGGTGGGCAATCATCGGTGGTGTAGAGGATAGCGGCGTCGGTGCGGCGAGCTTAGTTGGTCGGGGCTCAGTGTGAGGGCGGTGATGATGGAGAAGCGGCAGGTTTGGCTTGGGGATGAGCGTGAAGAGTGGGTGGGGGAGGAGGTAGCGGCTTTGGAGATCTAAGCATGGGCAAGGGCGCTAGCTAAGGCGGCGGCCAAGAGGAGAGAGAACGGTGAGAGAGCGGGGACAGTGGGTGGGGAGATGGGGTTTGGTGGCGGCGGTTCTTGGTGGCTAAGGGCGACGAGGGAATGGGGAGGAGGTGCAAGGGTGCTCGGGGTTGATGGTGAGCAGGGGCCAAGGCAGCAGGAAGAGGGAGAACGAGAGAGGAGAGAGAAAGGTGGGGTGGCCGTGCTCTGAACAGGAGAAAGGAGAGAGGAGAGAGAACGAAGAAGGCGACGTTAAAGCATGAACAGGAGAATGTAGGTATATATATAGGTAATTAGGGTTTAGAAAAATAATTAAAAAATAATAATAATTACAAAATAAATTAAATAACTATGTGAAAGTTATCTACACATCAAAACGTACCAGTTGTAGTATTACAATCGATAATACGCAACAGTAGAAATAATATAAGAAATTGAATAATTAAACAAGAATAATTAATAAAAAAATATAATTACTTATATTTAAAATCAAATATAATTATAAGATAATTATCCACATATTAAAACCCAGTTATACTAATACGATAGATAAAATACAATAGAAAAAATAATACAACAAATTATACAAATAATACGTAATTAATAATACAACGTATTATACGAAATAATATGTAATAATAATAATAATACAACATATTATTTAAAAATTATACATAATAGTATCAATAATACAACAGATTAATTCTAGAATTTTTCACCGCACAAAATTAATTTATAAATATTAATATCATTTAAATAAATATAAAACTTGGACTTTAAATCATAGAAAATTCTAGGAAATCGAGAAAAATTTAAATACACTTTTAGAAATTATAATTAAATATTTTAAAATAATAAAAAATTATTTTAATTAATATTAAAATTTTACGGTCATTACATCCTACCACCTTAAAACAAATTTTGTCCTCGAAATTAAAATAAAAGTAATGTACAAAAAACCCAAGGACAGAGATATTGAACTATATCCATATGCAGAGGAGAATGTAAAAAAATAACGATGTAAGATAAGATATAAGAGCGATAGCTGAGATTCAGCATTCAGATGGATGTAAAAAAATAAATATTCGTATGCTAGTATAAGGTGATATCAAGCAATTCAAGATTAATACATAAAGAACACTTAGTAGTGTATGAAAAATTTATGTTATAATATATGCAGCTTTATCACAACCATAAAATATGCTAGTATTCAGTACACACGAGACACAAAAAGGTGACAATTAGCTTAAAAGAAATACATAGAAAATATGAATATATGTAACATAACATGAATACATATGTGTAATACACGAATCATTCAAAAAGTACGAAACATATATCAACATGATATTATTGATATACTATCATAAGACAACACATCAAGGTGTTAAAATATAATCAATAACACATAATTGGTAAAATATAACGAATATATAGCATACAGAAATATGATATGAAATATAAATACATAATTCAAACAATTATTAATCACTAGAATATATAATAAAATATATCAACTCAACAATATAAATAATTAAAAGAAGAGTATGAAGAGGATAAAAGACAAAATGATCTCAACAAAATATAAATCACTCATACGTAAGGAGATGATAAACATGATAAAACACAAAACATAAAAACATAATACGAATAACAAATGAATCATATAAAAGCAAAAGCAAAAAAAATATTTGAAGAATATGCAAGCAAAAAAAAATAGCGAAGAATCAAACATACATACAATGTAGACAACATAATAGACATCATATAGAGGCATGAAAATATATATATATATATATATTTTGGGAAAAGTGAATCTAAGGTGACACCTTGGGTCCCTTACCTAAGGACGCGGCCTAGAATTACATTATTTCCTAATTTTTTTTGTGATCCGCTCCGTTGAACTTGATCTACACGTTCTTAAACCCAAACACACCAATTTTACGGTGAACCCGTTGTGTTTTGACCATTCGTTGAGCCGTGCAAAAATTTCTATTCATTCGAAACCATTAAAATTGCAACGAGTGGATAAAGGGTCAAAACACGACGGGTTCACCCAAAAATTGGTGTGTTTGGGTTTAATAACGTGTAGATCAAGTTCAACGGAGCGGATTACAAAAAAAAAATTAGGAAATGATGTGATTTTAGGCCACGTCATTAGGTGGGAGCCTAGGGTGTCACCTTAGATTCACTTTTCCCTATAT
>BQKN01000381.1:142502-164035 GCA_022839385.1 Asparagus kiusianus | reverse complement strand
ATATATATATATATATATGCAACAATCATGTAGCTATATATTCATAATATTGAACAGAGGGACAAAAAAGAAAAATATCAATATATAAATATAAAATATGATAATAGTCAATTTATATAAAGGGTAAGAAGTACACAGTACACATTATCATGGAACAGAAGATATTTATCATATAATCAACATAATCACACCACAAAATAGATAATTTATAGAACATAATAATAACACAGTTACAGGCAACATACAAAATCACTAAGTCAACATATGACAAGTACCTATAATGAAGAGAAATACGTAAAGTGTGTATAGTACTTATAAATGCATCAAATAAAACAGTATCAATATTCTAACAAAAACAAAAAGTGTTGTAGCCAAAGCAAAATCAATAAAAATAAACATATGCTGGAAATCAAATCAAACAAATCAAATAAATCAATACAACATATCATTAAGCATATAAAAATTCATACTGAGTGACAAAATACAATCATCATCACATAAACATAAACAGATAAATATTTATGAAATCAATAATCATGTCAATTGAAATCATGAATATTATTTAACAAATTAACAAGGAAGCTCATATAATCAAACGAATTAAGATTTACACAATCATTAATAACAAGTATTTACGTAAATCCTATATATGCATAAAATAAATCAAGTATATAAATTTAGAATAATAACATAGTGAACAGAGTCACATAAGTCAGTTAGAATGCAAGAAATGAATAAATCAAAATTAATTTACCAATAGTTAATAATGTTTGTAAAATCAAAGTAATCGTTTTTAAAATGATCAAATAAGTATAGTAATATGCACAAAACGCACAATCAATAAAATTATATTAAAAAATACAATCATAAAAGAATCCACACACATACAGATATACACCCCAAGGGTAAGAGTAAGAGAAAAATAAAATGCAAACAATAGTAAAATCAATAGAAAAATAGTAATATAAAGAACGCATTACAACAATAAGAAGTATATGCTTGAATATAAAAATAGAAATACATTTCTCTTAGAAATAATGAAACTAATGTGAACATACTATAATAACCTAAACAAGACAAAACTGGCTGATAAGAAAACTATATATTGAAAATGTTGTGAGTTGAATAAATTCAGAGTAAGAATATAATGCATATATAGAATACTAAAGTCATGAACTTATTAAAGTATATCACTAAAATACGAATAACATATAATAATCTATAATATAAATAAATGATAGATGATATGACACAAAAAGCATACACATACATAATTTTAGATATGTAAAAATATATTAAACATAAGAAGATAATCTGAATATCAGATATGCTGTGTAATGTATATGTGAAATCTAATGACATGATTTGAATAATTAAAAATGTATAAGTAATGAGATATATTTTAATAAAAACATACAATATAACACTATGTGTGATACATATAATAATATAATAAATAATACAAAAATCAATATAATTAAACCATATATATAAGTTAAATCAAAGAAAATATAGTTGTAAAAATAATAACACATAAAATAATGACATGTACAAGAAAAGAGAAGTTATACAATGGAGGGTAATCGATGGGACAATAACCGTGAAAAACTCCAGAGTCAAAGAGTGATAAAATAGGGACGAAACGAAATCTATCAAGAAAATAGGATAAGGGCTCAAGAATAGTCTCACGGATAAAATCATGATATGCGTCTAAATTATCCATTATATTCTCACTGGTAGAAACTCGGGACCGTGACTTGCATGGGCCACCAAAAAAACCTATCACGCCCCGCTTCCTAAAATACCCGGGAATCAGAATGTGAGCAAGCCCACGACGTATTAGATTAAGGATAATAAATAAAAATAAATATTTTTCCTGAACCTAATACGCTAAGCGTCAAGAAATAAATACAATGTGAAGTCATAAGTTCCCGATCACAGTTAGCAAGAATATAATAGACAAACTCAGAATAAAATAATCCATATCACAAGTGAATATCATCCAAGACATAATATTTGGGTCAACATGCCCTTATACAAAAATGAACAAGTGAATGCTGAAGAGATACAAAAATACATCGATCAACGAAAATAGAAAGAACTACAAAAGTAAACTGAAGGAATAACTAAACTTCAACTTGTTCTTCTGCTCCGTCTGCTAGGCACTCCTGCTGAGAATAGTTTGGCTCTGGCTTATCTCCAAACTGGACCTGTTCTTCCTCTAAGTCTGACGTACACCAGAGAAAACATGTGTACGTCAGCGTGTATGGCACATTGCAAGATCCCACAAAACAAATAGAGCGAACGAAAACCCAAGCGGAAAACGATACGATAATAGAAATGACAAAAGGACGTGCAACTAGAAATCCAACAAAATCAACATGCGAAAACACTACTAAAACATGATAATCATAAGGCTAACTGCACACTATAACCGGGTCTAGTACTAACCATTCTAAAAACTCACTGATCCACATCTCAAATAAAGTCAACATTCATATCACCGGATAACTGACTGTTCACAAATCCTCTACGCGCATCCAATACCACTACACGAATCGTTCAGAGGACTACACGCAATCCGATCTCAACCTGGTCCGAACTCAAGCAAAGCTCAGGTGACGAAATAGATCACGGACTAAGATGACTACACGAATTCACTTTAGCCCAACAAACCAACCCTAGTGACTACACGAATTCACTAGGGCGAGCCTGGAAGATATATCAACAGCCATATCCGATCACATGAACAAAGACTTTCTCATCTCAACTCTTCTTATTTTCTATGTCAATAATCAAAGTCCACAATATCTCTGGTTCACCACCTAAATTCAGTCAACGCAACCACACATGTCACTAGGTCTGTTCATGACGTACGAGGCTACTAAGTCATGAACTACTAAGGGTCCTCAAACACAACAAGAAACAATCAATACAACTAATCATGTGCTATAATATCATAGCATATCAGATAATCAAGTCTAAGAATTATAAAACATGAACAACAACTATATAATTCAGAAAATAATTCCTTTTCCAAAATAACTTCTTATAATTTATCATAATTTTCCTCAAAGATTTTGTTCTCAAATAAATTCTTTTTAATTAATATAATTATCTAAAAATAATTTCGCTGCCGAAATAAATTCTTTTAATCTATTATAATTATTCTAAAAATACTATTTATCACATAATTGTAATTTATTTAATATTATTCATCAAATCCATACAAATAATTATATCACAAATTAACATAAACAGATATTTCATAATTTCATCAATAAGCCCACGCAGATAATTATTAACAGATCTAAAATTGTAGATAATTCATAAGAAATAGAAAAATTCAGATCTGATAAGTGGATCTTGCCTACGAGGCTAAGGGACTGATGACGAGCAGTGGTGCCGCTACGGATGCGGTATGATGGTAGCGTCAACAGCGATGGATGGCGGATCTGACAGTCGAGGAATAGCGGACCTTGGTCTTAGGTGAGGCTAGCGGTTGAAGGGTGTTTGGGACAGCGGCGATGAGGCAGCAAGACTGGCGGTGGCAGCGATGGGGAGGGGTTCTGGTCGCTGTGGCGAGAGGGCAGAGGAGGTAAGACTGAGGGCGGCGGCGTAACGGCGAATGGGGTAACAGCGATGGGAGGTGAGATGCAGCTGAGGAGGGATTGATAGGCGACGTTGTGGTGGTTGACGGTGGTGAGTGGAGGCGATGATGAGGAGGGAAGCTTAGCTGTAGGTGATGAGGACGTCGAAGCTGGAGATGGTGAGGGGGTAGGCGGTCATCGGAGGTGTGGAGGATAGTAGTGTCGGTGTGGCGAGCTCGGCTGGTTAGGGCTCAGTGTGATGGCAGTGCCGATGGAGAAGTGGCGGGTTCGGCTTTGGGGCTGAGCGGGAACAGTGGGTGGGGAGGAGGCAACGGCTCTAGGGATCTGGGCGTGGTCAAGGGCACTGGCAAAGGTGGTAGCCAAGGGGAGAGACCGGGGAGAGAGCAGGAACAGTGGGTGGGAAGATGGGGTTTGGTGGCAGCGGTTCTTGGTGGCTAAGGGCGATGAGGGAACGGGGAGGAGGTGCATGGGTGCTCGGGGTTGATGGCGAGCGGGGGCCAAGGTAGGGGAAGAGGGCGAATAAGAGAGGAGAGAGAAAGGTGGGGCGGCGGCATTGTGAACAGGAGAAGGGAGAAAGGAGAGAGAACGAAGAAGTCGGCGTGAAAGCATGAACAGGAGACTGTAGGTGTATATATATAGGTAATTAGGGTTTAGAAAAATAATTAAAAATAATAATAATTATAAAATAAATTAAATAACTATGTAAAAATTATCTACACATCAAAATATACCAGTTGTAGTATTACAACCGATAATATGCAACAGGAGAAATAATACAAGAAATTTCACAACTAAACAAGAATAATTAATAAAAAAATATAATTACTTATATTTAAAATCAAATAATTATGGGATAATTATCCACACGGTAAAACGTACCAGTTATACTAATACGATAGATAATATACAACAGAAGAAATAATACAACAAATTATACAAATAATACGTAATTAATTATACAACATATTATACGAAATAATATGTAATAATAATAATAATACAACATATTATTTAAAAATAATACGTAATAGTATTAATAATACAACAGATTAATTCTAGAAATTTTCACCGCACAAAATTAATTTATAAATAATAATATAATTTAAATAAATATAAAACTTAGACTTTAAATCATAGAAAATTCTAGAAAATCGAGAAAAATTTAAATACTCTTTTAAAAATTATAATTAAATATTTTAAAATACTAGAAAATTATTTTAACTAATATCAAAACTTTACGGTCCTTACAGCGGGTGATAAACATCCGTTGTGTGTGTTTTTAAGAGAGTTGTAATCTTTTATTATATTTGTGTATGAAAGGTCTTACAAAAAGACTAACTTTTTTTTGAATTCATTGTAAACGACTAAAGTTGTAATGAATTCCATGAATAAACCAACTTTCCTTCGAAACAGATATCTTATCAGGGATGTCGGTCATGTGCACTTCCGCACTTTCACCCTGAATAGATCTTGAAGCTTGAGATGTTTCCACTACCGAGCAATCATCGTCATCGTCGTCAGAGACGGGAGCTAAGCTTGTGTAATCAAACGGAATGGCCACCCCCGTATGGGCGCAAGTGTGTTGGTAGATACTTTCACACTCAATGGGAGGCTTTTCAATTCCGATGAGAATCTAGGATTCGAGGAATCTGAATTCTTGGCCTTGGACTTCCCCGTCACATTGACAATTATGGCGGGGAGCTCCATATCATCGGAAGCTCGTCTCCTGTGATGATTGCGTCTGCGACGAGGAGGTCTTGCCTCTGGCGGTTGCTTAAAGAGCCTCTCGAACACCAAAGGCTTTGATGGTCTAGCACATCGGCAGTCAATGAGTACTGCTGTAATAAGCCTCTCACAGTGGCACTTAGGATTTGCCTCATGAATCATGCGTTTGCGAGTCAAGCACTCTCTAAAATTCCTTGTAGGTTGATGGCGACAACCTCCAGTTTTAGAAGGACCAACCAAGTGCTTGTGAGAAGAGGGCTCAAGAGAGCATTTGAAAGAACACTTGGAAAAATTACCAAGTGTTGGAATCAGGTGAGTTTGCCTCGACAGGCGAATTTGCCTTGACAGATGAGCTTGGGCCTCTTAGCGAAGTTTAGCATGGTGAGGCTCGCCTATTGGGTGAGCTTGCATCTTTCGGCGAGCTCGTAAGTGTTGGCGAGGTCCAGCCTAGCGAGGCTCTCCTGTTAGGCGAGCTTGGTGCAACGTGCATGCCTGGCGATCTGGTGTTTTGCCTTTCTGGCGAAGGTCAGCTTGCGAACGAAGTTAGGTCGTTAGGCGAGCTCGGGCCTGTTGGTGAAGTTCGTCCATCTAGCGAACTTAGGTCGTCAGGCGAGCTTGGTGAAGTCCGCCTGTTTGAGCTTGCAGGAAAGCTTGGGCTATCAGGCGAGCTTGATGAAATCTGCTTATTTTATGAAGCCCGCCTTAACTGCAGAGTTCGCCAGATTTGCGAAGTTTGCCAGAATTAGGAACTTCGCCTGAATTGTTGAGTTCGCCAGATTTGGGCAGTTCACCAAATTTGAGAACTTTGCTAATGGAACGAAACCCTGCTGAGTAGGTGGGCTTGCCTGATTGACACGGTTCACCTAAATTGGGAACATGGTCTTCAAAGTGAAGCTCGCTTGATTTGGCAGGCTCGCCTGATTTGAGCAGTTCGCCAGAATTGAGAACCTTGCTCGCAGAGCAAAGCTCACCTGAATTGTCAGGCTCGCTTAGGACACTGAGTTCGCCAGATTTGGGAACTTTGCTAATAGAGCGAAGCCCGCTTGAGTAGGTGAGTTTGCCTGATTGACGCAATTCGCCAGAATTAGGGAACTTGGCATTCGTTCTTGGATTATTGGTTGGTTTTAACAGCCTTGGGGGGAATTGAACCCCCAGCTCTTGCTCGAGTAGAGTTCTCGATTTGCTTGGGCTGACTAACACGCACAACCTTTCGGTGCTTGTGTGACATCTTACCTCAAGAGGAAGCCGAAGACAAGTATTCTTCGTACCTCGTTTGATCGAACTTGATGAAGAGGCACTCAACGATAGTCCTCGTAGCAACCTCGTCGAACTGCGCCACCACCATTTTGTTTGAAAAGATGGATTCTCCTACTACGGTCACCATCTTCTGTTCGGTGTAAAAATTGACTCCCGAAAAGGAATTGTTTATATTAATAAGAATCACTTATTACAAACTAGATCAACAATTACGACAGAAGCAAAGAGAATGTTCTTCTTGTTTAACGTGGGTTCTTCGGTAGTAATAGGACGCCTCCCTCGAATGCTTGCGTCGATTTTTCTTCCCTTGAACTATCCGAACGAGGTTATGGGCAAGCTTCAGTACACAGTAGAAGCTTGATTGGATGAGTTCGATCAACCGAGGTCAAACAAGTGCTTGTACTTATAGGCCGAAGATGCCACGAATTCGGTCTTCTTGAATGACAAGAAGTCCAATCTCTAAAGAACAAGACTCCACCCATGGTGTGCTAGGAACAATTTGGATCTCTAGTCCAAGACAGTCTTGAGATCTCTCAAATTAGCCCTCAAAGAGGTCAGGTCCTAAAACCCTTTCTCTATGGCTGCTCATGGTCTTTTATAGAGAGGAAGGAGGGTGTAACCACTCCCTTAAATCATGATAAGTGACCATTTCCATACTAGGTATGGCAATAAGGAGAATCATGACCAATCCCTTAAATTGTGGGAAGTGACCATTCTCATACTTGGTATGGTCATAAGGAGAATCATAGCCATTCATTTAAATCGTGGGAAGTGACCTCTCCCATGCCTCAAGTGGGTGGGCTTGGCAAGCTTGCGGGCGAGCTTGCCTTGTGCATGCGAGCTTCAAGCATGCAGGTGAGCTTCAAGCATGCAGGCAAGCTTGGATCATGCAGGCGAGCTTGGCCTTTAGGCAAGCTTGGCTCATGTAGGCGAGCTTCAAGCTGTCAGGCAAGCTTGGCTTATGCAGGCAAGCTTGGCTCATGCAGGTGAGCTTCAAGCTGTCAGGCGAGCTTGGCTTATGTAGGCGAGCTTCCAGCTATCAGACGAGGTTGGTAGGCGAGGCTGTGCAGGGGAACCAGCCTCATTCGGGCAAGCTTAAAGCTTCAAGCCTTCAGGAGGGTTAAACTCCTTTGTAGGCGAGCTCCAGAACATGCTACGAAGAATAGGTCTTAACTTTTAAATCGTAAGTTGGAATTAGATGAGTTATATATAAAAATCGACTATCTGGACGAGACGGGGCTGAGCAAACCTACCAAAGTTCAGTTTGTCATTGTTTGTTTCACCAATATTCCTTCGGTTTGAGAGATATTAGCATTTTTGTCTGTTTTGTGAAGTCAAGCATTTAGGCGAACTTGACTTGTAGGTGGGTCTGATTTTGCTCAGGTGGGCATGACTTCACTCAGATGGACTGTTGAGCTTCTTTGCTTATTCCAAGTTGTTGTACAGTGATAAAGGCAATTTTTACTCCCTACAAGTGATAGTTGATCGGTGACGAAGTCAACACATTTCATACCAGTAAAGACGACATACACGACAGAGACTTATGCGAGGGTATCCATCCAGGAGATCGTGAGACTACATGGAGTTTCAGAGACGATTGTATCAGATTAAGGCTTAGTTTTTACTTCATATTTCTAGAGGAGCTTCCAGAACTTGTTCGACAGCCAATTATCATATTCTAGTGTGTTCCACCCGCAAACAGATGGGCAGATAGAAAGAGTTAACCAAGTGTTGGAAGACATGTTGCAAGCATGTATTATTAATTTTCAAGGTAGTTGGGAGGATCACATTCTGTTGATTGAGTTCACTCATAACAATAGTTATCAAGCAACCATAGGTATGGCACCATATGAGGCGTTATATTAGAGGCCTTGTAGATCACCTATCAGTTGGGCAGAACTAGAGGACAGCTTATTGCTTGGACCGGAGCTTGTGAGACAGACTACAGAGAAGGTAGCACTAATTTGGGAACGTATTCTTGCAGCACAGAGTCAGCAGAAGAGCTACGCAGATCAGAGGCGACGACCACTAGAGTTCCAGGTTAGGGACTATGTTTTATTGAAAGTATCGCCGATGAAGGGAGTTCAGTGATTTGGAAGATGGGGAAAGCTTGCCCCGAGGTAATTGGCCCGTTCAGGATTATTGAGCGCATTGGATACGTTTCATATCGTCTAGATCTTCCAGCATCGATGTCGAGTATACACGATGTTTTTTATGTTTCGATGCTCAAGAAGCATTTACACGACGAGGAGCAATAGCGAGTATTAGACGCACCAAAGATTGACCTTCATCATTATTTGACCACCATTGAGATCCTAATTCGCATTCTTGCCAAGGAGGATGAAAGACTTAGAAACAAAGTGATACCTTTAGTTAAAGTTCAATGGAGCCGGAAAGGAGCTGAGGAAGCTTCTTGGGAGCGTGAAGAGGATATGTGTCGTGACTACCTGCACCTGTTTGAGCAGGTAAAATGATAGGTTATAAATTGCTTGTGTTTATGATTATTTTCCATGGTCATATTTATATTTAACACTAGAATGAGGGTATTAACACTTAGCTCCTAATCATTCGGAACACATGGTATATATATGAGGGGTTTTTTATTTAGATTTTTTTCTCCGACGTACTAGTTCCGTTTAGTTAGGGGTTGTTATTTAATATGACATGCAAGAAAGCATCCTTGGCAAAATGATTTCTAATTATACACACTAATTCACTTTTAATGTCATTCAGATATTCATGATCACAAAATATATAGACCCACGATTTCTAGTCATATTACACTTCATTGAGCTTATCTACAAACAAGAAAAGATAAACTTTGAGAAGCATAAGGGAAATGATGACCTTGATCCTACAACTTGACGTAAACTGGTGAGTTGCAGATGTTACATCGAGAAAACTCAGCACCAATCCCAAATCTCCATCCTTGCATCTTTCCATTTTCTCCTTTCTTAGAAACTGAAACAAGAAGTATTTGCATTCTAGATTGTTAAATGCAAATATCGCTTATGTTTCATATCTGGTACGAGATGTGTACGGGAAGGTTTCTTTGTATGGATTATCCCCTCATCATGCTTTTTTCTCATATTATTAATCTGTAAGATACGATTACAGAATTTTGAGGACGAAATTCTTTTAAGGGGGGTGAATGTAAAACCCCATGAATTTTGGAAAATAGTATGAATTATATTGATAAATAAGCTCTAATTATGATGAATATCATTTATAGATGAATGATTATGCTAACAATTGATTTGAGATCAATTAAGAGTATATATGAGAGTATTTAAAGGTTAAACGTGCACAAAGAAGAAATCTAGAAAAATAACCAGTTAAGAGTATATATACATTACACATCAATACATTTCAAATATGGAAAAACTCAAAAGACAAAAATTGTAGGTATCTTCAATATCTTTTCAACTCATCTTAAATCATCTCATTCCAAGGTTAGACATTAAAGTTACAGTCAAAATACAAAAAACTATTTTCCCAGTCTGACTAGGTTTCCTGTTTCGGGTTTGGGTTGTTTTGATTCGGGTTTGCAGTTATATATATACATGTTTATACACGAAAAAACACATATTTTCATTAGTATTCCAAACCCTAGCAGCCTTTCTTCCTCTCTTTTAAACCTTAATCATAATTTGTGAGATTTGGGAGAGTTCTTAAGGCGTTTGTCGAGAGGAAGGCGGGATTTTGTGACTTTGGTGAAGAGGGATCTTGCACGCACGTGTTCAGGAGTTTAACACGACGTTTGAGGCAAGATCATCTTCCTCCAAACCTCTCCCTATAGTTAATTCAAGAATTAATATGTTTAATCAATGAATCTCATGTTTAAGCTTAACCCGATGTTTTAAAATATTAGTTTATGATGTTAATCTTTAAACCACTGTGAAAATCTGTAGTTTTAGTTGTTGTTTATATTAGTTTGATGATCATGATCATTAGGGTTGTATTTAATTTTATTTTTAACTTGTTAATCTTGCTTAAATCATGTTTAAACTCTACTTTAATAATTATTTGAGTTTTCTTATTAATTAAAGAGGTCTAAACACTAGGTTGATGATACTTAAGTGATGTGAGCATGTTTAAACGAATTTCTCTGTTCAATGTTTAGAATTTATCATGTTTACTTAACCATATTTATAAATTAGGTTATTTGAGAAATTTTGATTAATTAGGATGTTAAACCCTAATTAGTTTAATTCAAGTGTTTATATCATGATGAGTTAATTCTTGTTAAGTAATTATGAAAAATTTAATCTTGTTATATGCCTCATGTTGATAAAAATAAGTTTTTAAATAAAGTTACAAATTACAAAATATCAGAAACCTGAACTTGTGTTTTCCTCTCTGGCCGGTCGACCGACCAATACTAGTCAGTCGACTGGTGACGCCCTGAGCGTGCACATTGTGTGCACGGTTGCTTTTGATCGACCGACGCCCTAAGGGCGGTCAACCGACCTGTGTTCTCTTTGTTTTTGAGTGATTGTTTTTGCATCGTTTGACCATGAGTGCGTGGTTCGAACCACACGATGACACACGTATAACCATGAACATACATGAATAGTGTTATAGCACACACACACAGATATTGTTATTACAGGTATTGTTTTCAACCATACTTGGGATATAGGTTATTTAAACATTATATACATGTACGGATATCGTTGATGAGCACCACTTAGTACTACTTAGGATAATGCATCGATAAACCATTAGTACAGGCCATTGAGTCGGGTTTTAAGATGCTTGATCTAGTAGTCCGTCCCGTACGTAAATGTGATGAGGCTTGTGAGTCGTATACCTAGGATTCTTTGATTTGGTAGTCCGTCCCGCACGTTAATGCGATGAGACTAATGAGCCGTGTACACTATTAGGATATCGATTTGGTAGTCTGTCCCACATGATAATGTGATGAATTATAAACTTTATAAGGATTTGCATTGTTATAATTATCTGATAGCCTGAGTCTTAGTGGATGCCATTATGAACATGATTTATCGCTGAGTTATATATGACCGATGTACTTTACTCTTGTGGGTATGCGGGATTATATACTGTTGTTTATATTATCTTCCAAAGGATAGTAGAAGATATTTTGGGTCTGATATTGTGATGACTTTACTTCCTTGTATTGTTTTCCTTTATTCCTAGTTTGGAATTGATAATTAGCGATTCACAATTTGAGACATATGGTATATACATGAGGATTTTCTTATTTGGATTATTTCGCTCGATGTATAGTTTCGTGTTGTGAGTTTCTAATTATTAATTCTATTTAGATTGTTTGTTCGTAGTTCGGTATTGATATTTAGTTATCTACAATTTGAGGCATATGGTATATACATGGGGATTTCCTTGCTTGGATTATTTCGCTCGATTTACTACGTCTCGTGTTGTAGGTTTCTAAGTATTAATTCCATTGAGATACAAGGTAAATAATTTAGGTAGACTATGTTTAATAGATAGAACTTCCATCACATCTAGTAGACCTTCCCCTAGGGGCAGATGGTGATGATCTTGCTGTAGCGCTCTGATGCTCTTGTTGTTTCTCTTTTTATTTTCTAATTCCTTTCAAGCAGCAGCTCAGAGTTCAGGAGAGTCATAGGATGACAAACTTCCAGCATAGTTGCTATCACATGTTTTTAGTAGATGAGACTCCATCATAGTTGATATTTTCTTTCGGACGTTTAGAGTTTTTTATTTCATCTTGTAAAGGTTGTGTGCCTTAGTTTAGTTTCAGTTGACTCATATTGAAATACTTCATATTTATTTTAGACTTCAGTTGTATACAATTTATTCAATTGAGATATGATTATATTTATTAGATATCTCATTCTACATCATGTCTAATGCATTTATTTCCCATATTTTGCCTACTTTGTACCTACACTTGTTGTTGATTCCATAAGAGAGATATTATTATGATGGTAAAATGTGTTGTTGCACAGTGTGAGTGCATGGCAGGTTTGACATTTCTGGGTTTATCTTGGACTGTAGCTATGTATGAAAATAAGGGCATCACAAGGCGCAAACAGCAGTCCAGATGCTTCACGTATAACAGAGCCCTTCTTGTATCATGATAAAAAAACAACCTGCGATTTCGTCGGTGCCGTCAGTTTATAGGACCAAGGGATATCAAATCTCTCATATAATGACCTCAATTGTGGAAGTGTCACCTTTTTGAATGGAGCATCTACAAATGACCCTAGCGAGCGTTAAGAGCAGAAGATGCCATCGGAATATTCTTGGAAGATAGCTGGAAGAAGAACAACGATTAAAATTCTCTTTTTCAGTTAAGATTGGAAGATTTTAAAAAACAAATAGATCTCTTTCCTCACAGACACTTTACTTATAGATAGCCAGATTGACAGCTATCAACTTCCCCACGATCGAATTAGTTTTAGGCTACGACTGAGATTAACTCCAGAATTTGAAGTGTATTTTTTAGAATCGAGGCAAGGCACACCTTCCTTAAGTAGCCCACAATTAGACACGAAGGCGAGGTGATGGTAGCCAAGATATGTCATTTGATGTGAGCCATGTTACATCCGAAGGACTTTTCAGTCACCCCTCTTTAATGCACCTCGTGACTTAGCAAATTCACAGTCTCGTTTCACTCAGACCCAGCCTATGCTAACTTCAAGTGAAAGGGGCCAACTGTTATAACCCCTAAATTACTAAATACTAATCTCCATAGAGAAGTCGACACGTGTCTTACTCTATGCCAAAATGAGATTAATTCAAGACTAAGATAACCTCCGCCTCAGCACAGCTGACCTATTCAGCTGACATTTGTGACGCCCCTATTTTCACACATGGCTGTAGTCCAAGATGAACTCAGAGATGTCAAACCTGCCATGCACCCACACGGTGTAATAACAAGTTTTACCAATCACGGCAATATCCTCTAGTGGAATCAAAATAAAGTGCAGGTACAAAACATGCAAAAGAAAAGAAATGACTATAATAAACATGATATAGAAAGTATCTCATAAATAAATCATATCTCAATGAACAACCTAGAATACATCTGATATCCAAAATGAATAAATATGTCTCAACAAGAAACAACTAAAAAACGTACTAAGGCACACTGCCATTACACTATGAAATAAACTCTAAAGTCTGAACAAAAATATAAAACTACGGTGGAGCCTCTAATAAATCTCATGTGATGGTGACTATACAAGAACTCCATCATCTTGCGACTCTCCGGTACTCCGACTTATCTCAAAGAATATTAGAAGAAAAAGAGCAACAACAAGAGCGTCAAAACGCTATAGCAAGATCACCTTCATCCGCCCCAGGAGAAGGGCTGCTAGATGGAGTGGAGCCTCTATCTATTAAGCATAGTCTACCTAGATTATTTTCTCCCATATCTAATGGAATTAATATTTAGATACCTACAATACGAGACGTAGCACGTTGAGCGAAATAATCTAAACAAGAAAACCCTCATGTATATACCATATGTCCCGAATTGTAAACATCTAAACATTAATACCGAACTAAAGATAAACAATCTAAAAGAAATCAACAATTAGAAATCCACAACACGAGACTGGTATGTCGAGTGAAATAATCAAACAAGGAAACCGTCATGTATATACCATATGTCTCAAATTGTGAATCGCTAATTGTTGATCCTAACTAAGAAAATAAAGAAAAGTAGTAAAAGAAAGTAAAAATATCAACATATCATATTCATAATATCTTCCACTGTCACTGGGAAGATAGAATGAACACCGACACAAATCCCGAGTACTTTCAAATGCAAAGTACTCTGGGTCATATATTTCAGCAGTAAGTCAAAAACATAACTGGCATCCGTTAATGACTCGGGCTATCATTTAACTATCACAATGTAACTTCGTGCAAGATTTTGACACTTAGCATTATCATGTGCAACGGACTATCCTGTAGGTATCCTAATCAGTGTACATGGCTCATTAGTCTCAGGGCGATCTCAGTGCGTAACATGAGTACGGAACGATCTACCATATAGGTATCCTAGAAGTACAGCTCACAAGCCTCATCGCACCCTCGTGTAGACGGACTGTTAGATAAAGCATCCAAACCCAACTTAGTGGCATGTACAAATAGAATATCGATGCACTACCCCTATAGTACTGAACTGAGCTCATCAACGATATCCAAAAGGTGTGTGTATAATATGTACTAAACTCTTTCTCAAAGTAATCAGGTCAAAACCCATCATAATTCCTTTTAGCATACCCATGTGTATGCTATTACACTATTTGTGAATTTACGTATAAAGAAGTGCGGCTCGAAACCTGCAAACATATCTCAAACAGATACAAAACAAAAATTCAGGCAACAGCCTTAGTAGTCGACTACTAGGCATAGTAGTCCTAGTAGTCGACTACATTGAGTCCATCCAAACTCTGTAATAACATATATTAGTATTAGTAGTTGACTATTAAGAACATTAGTCGACTACTCTACAAACACACAGTTTCTGTTATACTCAACTGGGCACGAGTAGTCGACTACTAAGCTTAGTAATTGACTATTCTGTCAAGACACGCATTCTTTCGTGCACAAACATTGCTTATGTCAATTGTATATATCATGATGTTAAAACGAGATTTTATACTTAGCATATGCAACAAGAATTATCTGAATCACCAAATTAAATTATTATATCTTCCAAATTAGGATTTAACATCCTAATTAAACAATTTCTTCCATTATCTCATATGTAAACAAAGTGATTATCAACACATGACAAAAACTACTCATGAACAGAGGTAAAATTTATTTAAACATATTTATCTTACTTAGGTATCACAAACCTAGGGTTTAAGCATGATTAATTAACATGAAAACTCAAAGAAACTTTCACGTAATATATCAATTATTTCAAATCAGCATATCTGCAGTTTTCTGCAAAACATATCATTAGTAAATTGAGTATATCTTTCTCTAGACAAACTCTTTTTAAGAATAGTTTTTTGTTTTGTAAAGTAGATCTACATAGCTATCACTTAGCACTAGTTTGGTTAAGTTTGGGGTTTATATGATATCTCAAATTACTAGTTAAAAATTACACACGTGCAGCGGTTTTTTACAAAATATGTTATTAGTAAATTGAGTATACCTTTCTTTATAAAAAAACTCTTTCTTAGAATAGTTTCCTGTTTTGGAAAATAGGTTCACATAGCTTTCATTTGACACTAGTTTTGTTCAGTTTGAAGTTTATATGTTATCTCAAATTTCTAGTTAAATTTTATATACGTGCAGCAGTTTTCTACAATCTATAATGAAAACAAAAACAAAACCTCTTTATAATTCAATTAGACAACAAATTAGGGTTAACACACGAGTTAAACATAATTATCAAATTTGAAAAATGAAAATCTAATTACCCCTTATGATCATGATCGCGTTACTATCAAAACAATTAGGAAAAGCTAATGATCTAGCATTGGGTTAAGATTTATCATCAAGAATCTTATCTTTTTCATATTAGGTTAAGCCTTAAGCATGAAAACATTAATTAAACATTTTTATAATCATTAAACACTATTGGGATGGGTTTGGATGCAGATAATATTACCTTATCACGTGTGCAAACCTCTGAAACTGATGTATAACTACTCCTCGTCGCCAAACATCATATATCTCGCATTTTCCTAGCTTCTTGCCTCACAAGACGCTCCAAAAATCTCAACTTTAGGGCTAGGATTTGAGAGAGAGGAAGAGGGGTTGCTAGGGTTTGAAACTCTGATAAAAAGATGATAATTTTCATAAAAACACAAGTATATATATGCAAACCCAAAATAAACCCGTTTGACCCAAACTAGGAAACCTAGTCTGACTAGGAAAATAACCTTTGATATTTTGGCTGTAACTTTCTCATCCGACCTTGGAATGAGGTGATTTAAGATTTGTTCGAAATCTGGTGAAGAGACCTACAACTTTGATCTTTTGAGGTTTTCTAGATTAAAACTTCATCAGTGTGTAAAATATATAAACTCTTAACTAGTCATTTTTTTAGATTTTTCTTCGTATTTGTGTTGTGCATTTGCACTCATATATTCACAAATATACATTAAATTGATCTCAAATCAATTTCTATCATACTCAAACATCAAAATATGTTATATTTTTACCATATAACATATTTATTATTATTTTTCACATAATATTTAAATTTTTGGGGTTTTACATTCTTCCCCCCCTTAAAAAGAATTTCATCCCTGAAATTCCGCAATCATATCCTAGAGATTAATAATATCAGAAAAGCATGTTGAGGGGATAATCCAGACAAGAAAACCTACACATCTCGTACCATTAATATCCAAATATAAAATATAAAAATATTTACACTTAACAATCTAGAATGCTAATATTCCCACTCAACCCCTAACTAGACGGAACTAGGACATCGGGCAAAAAATCCAAACAAGGAATCCCCCATATATATACCATATGTTCCAAATGATTAGGAGTTCAGTGTCAATACCTCCATTCTAGCGTTAAATATGAATTTACCTATATAAACAATCCATAAATATCAATCAAAATCAATCAACCTACCTTGTCAAACAGGTGCGGGTAGTTACGATGCATAACATATTCGCGCCCCTGAAAATCATCATCGATATCTATACTTAACGATCTAAAATACAAATACTCCCAATTAAACCCTAACTAAACGAAACAAGTACGTCGGGTGAAAAATCCACACAAGGAACACCCATATATATATCGTGTGTTCCGAATACTTAGGAGCTAAGTGCTAGTATCATCATTCTAGCATTAAGTATAAACATGACCATACGGATAACCATAAATCATAAACAAATCATACTAAATTTTTAATTTACTTATTCAAATATGTGTGGGTAGTCACGACGCATATCCTCCTCGCGTTCTCATGAAGTCTCCTCAGTTCCTCTCTGGTTCCACTGAACTACTAAGGATATCACCTTATTTCTAAACTTCTTATCCTCCTTAGCAAGAATGCATACCAGAATCTCAATCATAGTCAAATCATCGTGAATCTCGACCTCCGGTGCGTCCAACATCGTGTATGCTCGACATCAAGAACGGACCAATGTACCTCGGGGTAAGCTTGCCCCGTCTACCAAAACATTGTACACCCTTCATTGGTGATACTTTTAACAAAACATAATCCCCAACCTATAATTCTAATGGTTGTCGCCTCCGGTCTATATAATTTTTCTGATGACTTTGCGCTGTAAGAATATGCTCTCAAATGACTGCTACCTTCTCCGTAGTCTATCTAATAAGTTTTGATCCAAGCAGTAGACCATCTTCTGGTTCTGCCCAACAAATAGGTGATCTACAAGGCCTCCTATACAATGCTTCATACGGTGTCATGCCAATAGTCTCTTGATAGCTATTATTATGGGCAAACTTAATCAATGGGATGTGATCCTCCTAACTACTTTGAAAATCAATAATGTATGCCCTCAACATGTCCTCCAATATCTAGTTTACTCTCTCCGTTTGTCCATCCGTCTATGGGTGAAATACACTAGAGTAAGATAACTGGCTACCGAAAGAGTTCTGGAAGCTTCTCCAGAAATGTGCTGACTTTGTCAACCGATCCACTATTACCCAAACTGAATCGTTCCCCTTCTTCGATCTCGACAATCCTACAATAAAGTCCATAGAAATATCTGCCTATTTTCTCTCCGGAATGGGTAAAGGCTGTAGGGTTCTTGCTGGCCTCTGATGTTTTGCCTTCACTTGCTGACAAGTAAAACACTTACCACATACTCTGCAATTTCACCACGTATGCCGCTCCACCAAAAGTATCTCTTCAGGTCCTTGTACATTTTTGTTGTGCTTGGATGCACTATGTACCTAATACGATGCACCTCATTGAATAAGTTCCTTCTTTAGTTGTGGATTTTCTGGCATTACTAATCGGCCTTTTATTCAAAATCCTCTATCTATTCTAACAGTCCAATCAGCCTTGGGCTCTTTAGAAATCTCCCCCTTTCGGGTTTAAATCCAAGTGTTCACTAGCTGAGCTCTAACCGCTCTATCACTCCAAGATGGTTGCACGGGCAAAGCTCCCAAAAATGCGATGTTCCTACCTATCTTTGGTCTAAAGTCGAACTGGTTAAGTGTGTGGAGATGACGATACAACGAACACCTCAAAGCCGAAATCTGATGACGACGCTTCCTGCTCAAAGCGTCTGTTACGACGTTCCCCTTCTCCGAATAGTACTGAATTGCGAACTCGTAATCCTTAATAAATTTAACCCATCTTCGTTGTCTCTGATTTAGCTCTTTCTGAGAGAAGAGATACTTCAAACTCTGATGATTCGTGAATAGCTCGAACTGCACTCCGATAGGTAATGTCTCCATGTCTTCAGTGCAAAAACTACCGCAGCTAGTTCCAAGTCACATGTGGGATAATTTTTCTCATGCGTCCTCAACTAACGTGAAATATATGCTACCACTCTCTGGTTCTGTATCAAAACACCTCCTAGACCCACTAATGACGCATCCGTGTAGACGATAAAGGTCTTATCACTGCTCGGGATGGTTAAAACTGGTGCTATAGTTAACTTAGTCTTCAAAGTCTCAAAGGCGTGATGGCACTCCGTGCCCTAAACAAAAGGTACATCCTTCTTTGTAAGGCGTGTAAGTGGCATGACTATCTTCGAGAAGTCCTGAATAAACTTCCTGTAATAGCCGACCAAACCCAAAAAGCTACGAATCTCTGCGACTATCGTCGGCGACTCCCAAACAGGTACGGCCGTAACCTTAGCTGGATCCACTGCAATGCTCTCTCTACCGATGACGTGGCCTAGAAATCTAACCTCAGATAGCCAAAACTCGCACTTGCTAAATTTGGCATATAGCCGATGCACCCGTAAAATCTATAATGCTAGTTGAAAATGCTGCTCGTGTTCTACCTCCGATCTCGAATATGTAAGGATGTCGTCAATAAATACTATCACGAACTGGTCCAAATATGGACGGAAAACCCGGTTAATCAAGCCCATGAATATCACAGATGCATTAGTCAGCCCAAACGACATGACAAGAAACTCGAAGGACCCATAACGAGTCAGAAAGGTGGTTTTGGGAATTTCTATCTCCCGAACCCGTAACTGATGATAGCCAGAACGAATATCAATCTTTAAGAAGTGATGCGCTCTCTGTAGCTGGTCAAACAAGTCATCAATCCTTGGTAATGGATACATGTTCCGGATAGTGACCTTATTTAACTCCCGATAATCTATACAAAGACTCATACTGGCGTCCTTCTTCTTCACGAAAAGGACTGATGCTCCCCACGAAGAATGACTCTAGCAAATAAGACCCTGAGATAATAACTCATCCAACTGAGTCTGTAGCTCACTCATCTTAGTGGGTACCATATGATATGGAGCTCAAGATATCGGTATTGTGCCTAGCTGTAACTCAATACAGAACTCAACCTCTCACATAGGAAGTAACCCCGGTATGTCCTGAAAGACATACTAAAAATCTGAGAAGACTCTAGTCTCACACAACTCAGCACTCCGATCTCTCAGCATCACCTCCTCAATATATGCCAGAAATAACTTTGCAATTTGGTTGCCTTATGAGGTCACTACAATCAACTCAGACCCATCGGACGCTCGCAAACTGACTATTTTCGCCAAACAGTCGATGCTAACATGGTAGGATGATAACCAATTCATATCAAGAATGACGTTGAAATCCGACATCCACAAAACGATTAGATCTACAATAAACTTGGACTCATCTAAGTTGATGACACATCTTCTACAGACGCTCCCTAATAGAGATACCTTCCCTAAAGGAGTAGAAATGGATAGTGGTATATCTAAGGGATGTGCAACTAACTAAAGCATATCCATAAAGGCATAAGATATAAAAGAATAGGAAGCTCCAGAATCAAACAGGATCCGATCTGGAAAAAATTTCACTAAGAAAGTACCTTCTACTATAGTTGCGCTCGCATCGTGATCATGTGGTATGGCTGTATAGACTCTGCCTATGACTGGTGACTGCTGAACTGCTAGCGGTGGAAATACAAGACTATCTATCCTTTAGGAATCTCCTGAATGACACGAATCTGGCCTACTGACCCTTCAATTCTCAAAATGGTTGGTGGTGTCTCAATCATCTACTGCTGGCCGTAACAGTGACCCTATGACTGTTGACCCTGACCACAGTTCTGCTGCTGACTGTATCCTAGTCTTTGCTGCTAGCGTTGAAAATTCTTGCCCCGATGTTGGGGTCTTCTAAGTCTTGCAAAAGGTTTCTTATCCCTACCCTTGTCTTCGGACAATCCTGCTTCCATAATTAACTATCGGTATGTCTCACTACTCTAATAAGGCTAGTTCTAGCTGCTTATCAAAGTAGTAGGTGAAATCCTCCTATGAAATTGACATCACTGCTTCGGCGTAAACTGAAGTCGGTGCTATCCTCCGATGATATCCTTTATGCTGAATACATTTAACTTCTACTTTGGTATTGAGTCGACATTAAGAAATTTTCACATATTCCTTCCATTTATAGGCAGCACATAAATCCGATGTGCCATGAAACTATGATGCTCTCAGTGTCTGATATTTTATTATTTTTACAAAGACAATCCTCCTGTTTTGTGGCTCTATCAACAGTTGGTTGTAGCGATGGTGAAATCGTCGGTATTACCTCTCTAATAGGTATGACTGGTACAACTGGTGGTGGAACTTCAGAAAGTGAAATCTGGCTCGTTTCTCGCTCCTTGAGTGTGCTAGGTGCTAGTCGCTACTTCTGTAATAGGCGTTACCAACTCGATCAGATATTGTGGAACCTATTGTGGCTCGGGCTCTACTTGCCCAGTTCTCCGAGTACAAGTTTTACCTCGACCACGTCATCGTCCCGATATTTATAATATCATATATATATATATATATATAT
>BQKN01000381.1:127629-142102 GCA_022839385.1 Asparagus kiusianus | reverse complement strand
CTAATTATTGATCCTAACTAAGAAAATAAAAGAAAGCAAAGACATCAACATATCATATTCATAATATCTTCCACGGTCATTGGAAAGATAGAATGAAAACCGGCACAAAACCCGTGTACTTTCAAATGCAAAGTACTCTGGTTCATATATTTCAGCAGTAAGTCAAAAACATAACTGGCATCCACTAACGACTCAAGCTATCATTTAACTATCTCAATACAACTCTGTGTAAGATTTTTATACTTAGCATTATCATGTACAACAGATTACCCTGTAGGTATCCTAATCAGTGTACACGGCTCATTAGTCTCAGCGCGATCTCAGTGAATAACATGAGTGCGGAACGGCCTACCATATAGGTATCCTAGAAGTATGGCTCACAAGCCTTATTGCACCCTCGTGCGGACGGACTGCTAGATAAAGCATCCAAACCCGACTCAATGGCCTGTACAAATAGAATATCAACACACTACCACCGTAGTACTGAACTAAGCTCATTAACGATATCCAAAAGTTATGTGTATATTATGTACTAAACTCTTTCTCAAAGTAATCGGGTCAAAACCCATCATAATCCCTTTCAGCATACCCATGTGTGTGTTACTACACTATCGTGAATTTATGTATAAAGAAGTGCGACTCAAAACCCATAAACATATCTCAAACAGATGCAAAACAAAATTTCAGGCAACAGCCTTAGTAGTCGACTACTAGACTTAGTAGTCGACTACACTGAGTCCATCTAGACTCTGTGATAACATATATTAGTATCAGTAGTCGACTATTAGGAACATTAGTCGACTACGCTACAAACACGTAGTTTTTGTTATACTTAACTGGGCACGAGTAGTCGACTACTAAGCTTAGTAGTCGACTACTCTGTCAATACACACATTCTTTCATGCACAAATAGTACTTATGTCAATTATACATATCATAACGTTAAAACAAGATTTTATACTTGGCATATACAACAGAAATTATCTAAATCATCAAACTAAATTATTATATCTTCTAGATTAGGGTTTAACATCCTAATTAATTAATTTTTTCAATTATCTCATATGTGAACAAAGTGATTTATCAACACATGATAAAAACTACTCATAAACAGAGTTAAATTCATTTAAACATATTTATCTTACTTAGGTATTATAAACCTAGGGTTTAAGCATGATTAATTAACATGAAAACTCAAAGAAACCTTTATGTAATATATCAATTATTTCAAATCAGCATAACTGCAGTTTTCTACATAACATATTGTTAGTAGATTAAGCATATCGTTCTCTAGACAAATTCTTTTTAAGAATAGTTTTCTGTTTTGGAAACTTGATCCACATAGCTATCATTTGGTACTAGTTTGGTTTAGTTTGGAGTTTATATGATATCTCAAAGTTCTAGTTAAAAGTTACACATGTGCAGTAATTTTCTGCAGAATATGTCAATAGTAAATTGAGTATATCTTTCTCTATAAAATTTCTTTCTTAGAATGGTTTTTTGTTTTGGAAAATAAGTTTGCATAGCTTTCATTTGACACTAGTTTTGTTCAGTTTGAAGTTTATATGTTATCTCAAATTTCTAGTTAAATGTTATACACGTGCAGCAGTTTTCTGCAATCTATGATGAAAACAAAAGCTAAACCTCTTTATAATTCAATTAGACAACAAATTAAGGTTAACACACGAGTTAAACATAATTATCAAATTTAAAAAATGAAAATTTAATCACTCCTAATGATCATGATCACGTTACTATCATAAACAATTAGGAAAAGCTAATGATCTAGCATTGGGTTAAGATTTATCATCAAAAATCTCATCTTTTTCATATTAGGTTAAGCCTTAAGCATGAAAACATTGATTAAATACTTTTATAATCATTAAACACTATGGGGATGAGTTTAGATACAGATGATATTGCCTTATCACATGTGCAAACCTCTAAAACTGATGTGAAACTACTCCTCATCATCAAACGTCCAATATCTCGCCTTTTCCTAGCTTCTCGCCTCACAAGACGCTACCAAAATCTCAACTTTAAGGCTAGGATTTGAGAGAGAGGAAGAGGGGCTGCTAGGGTTTGAAAATCTGATAAAAAGATGATAATTTTTATGAAAACACACACACACACACACATGTGTGTGTGTGTGTGTGTGTGTGTGTGTGTGTGTGTGCATGCAAACCCGAAATAAACCCGTTTAACCCGAACTAGGAAACCTAGTCTGACTAGAAAAATAACCTTCGATATTTTTGCTGTAATTTTCTCATCCGACCTCAGAATAAGGTGATTTAAGATTTATTGGAAAGTTTTTAAAGAGACCTACAACTTTGGTCTTTTGAGGTTTTCCATATTCAAACTTCATCGGTGTGTAAAATATATAAACTTTTAACTGGTCATTTTTCCATATTTCTCTTCATGCATGTTTTGTGCATTTGCACTCTGTTTGTGGAAAAATTTGATGTAAAAGAAATAAAAGAAAAATTGATTTGTATTCTCTCAAAATAGATTACAATTTGGATTCCGATTACAAAAGAGAGGAGAATGAATTTGATTCTCCCCTTTGTTTAAAACCGGGTTCTTCTTGGTAGCGATGGAGTGCCTCCTTCGATTGATTGTGTCGAACTTGCTCTCCGTTGACGATCCGACCGTACTATCTCACTAGAACAATTGACTTGTTTGATGAATTCGGTTTAAAACTCTTAATGAGTGTAAAGAACTCTAAAATGAGTTGAAAACTCTGAAAAGAGTTGATGAAAAACCGAATAACCGATTAATGTAATTAAACGCAAGTTTAATTACTAACTCTTAAATGAGTTGCAGAACTCAGAGCGAGTTGAAAACTCTGTAACAGAGTTGTTAAAACCGAACATTCGGTTGATAGCCAAGTTGATTTGCCGTTGATGAAGGGATTCCCTCAGATTTGATTTGCTAACTACTTAGTAGTTTATTGATCTTCAGAGAAATCTCCTCCTCCGTGTGGTTAAGCTACTGAGATTTGCTAACCTTAAGCGGTTTTTATGCCAGCACACGTTAACCCCTTACTCAGTTGAGTAAGTTAGTTATTTATAGGGGGATTAGGGGTGTAACCAACCCCTAAATCCGCTCCTAAGTGGGCAAAAATCCCTCAGAACGTGGGATAACGGTTGTTAGGCCGTTCAGCTTATGTTTGAACAAGTCAAACGCCCAACTTGGCATTCTGGGCCTTAACTCTGCGTCAAAGGCTTGAGACGCAGAGTTAAATCTTTGTCCAAGGTTGGAAACGCACAGGCCGCATGCGTTCTGGAATTGGAGACGCACAGGTCGCCTGTGCGTTGAAATTCAACTCTGCATCAAGAGTTTGGGACGCATAATTGAGTCCATTGAAGAACGCCCATTATGTGTGTGTTTTGTGCTTTAACTCTGCGTTACAGAGTTAGGTGCCTGCTGGGGAACGCACAGGAGGTGTGTGTTTTGAATTTGAGAAACGCAGAAGTGAACTCTGCGTTTAGGAGAGGTTGTTGACTTGTAACCTCGTCCATTATAACATTGCAAAGGCTACTGCTTATTGATCTTTGCTTGTTATAGGATGTGAAAATCGTCAGATTGTAACTCTCACTGTTGATTGCGAAGGCCACTGAATAGAGTTTTCATCAGCTGTCGGAAGTGTCGTTGAATTGTAACTCTTCTCGATCTATGTGAAAAGTCCTCTATTTGCAACCTTCGTTTGTCGGCACGAAAGCTATTTGATTATAGCTTCCATTGTTGGAGCTTGATGGGAATCTGTAACTATTTGCCCACAGCTCTCTACCAAGCAACTCACCAACTAAGTCTAACCTTTTATTTCTAAAATCATTACACTGCTCATCAGCATCTCTAATAGTTGCTAATATAATATTGGTCATGTTGTTGTCGCAGCCATCAAGATCAATCATCTCAAATATAAGGTTGTATTTGTGGCGATTGTAGAGCCGCGGATGCAGTGATTTGAAAATTGCTTATGTTTCGATTGCAAGGACGAATTCTGCTTCTTGATTTGAAGGAATCATCACCTCGTAATCTCTTCTTAATCCATGGGGATCAACTATCCATCGTGATTTTCAGACAGCCTACAGAACCCCCTCTAAAGTTTTCGAAAGTTCGCGGTTGACTGGGACGAATTTTCGGAATACTTTGGATCCTAAAATTTAATTAGTTGGTCATTCACTCCGTCTGATTTGAAGACGATGTGAACTTGGTTGTTGGAATGTTGAAATTCTGTTTCCTTGAACCAAACAAGATAGCTTTTGAATCTTGATGACAATGAATTTAGTCAAACAAGCTAAAGCCCCAGTCATTGCAGATGACCCAAATAGGAGCGACGATGATGACGATCTTATCTGGATTCTTGAGATACTCCATGTAGGCGTACAAAACTGCCTATAGGTCCCTTAACACAGCTCGACGACGCCGATCGACAAACAGACCATCGGGCGACGTATCCAAACACGACCGTTAGCCCGATGACAACGAAGCCAAACGATACGCGACGAAGCGAACTAACGAGGCTACGAAGCTGACGAACCACATGCAAACAACGGAATGAATCCACTCACGTGCGGAATCAAGCCAACGGTTCGGGGAGTCAACGAGTCATCCAAACAAGAGCGAGCTCGGATGAATCACGATCAGTTTCGGACTCAAACGCAGAAGTGAATTTACTGCCAAATCAGGAACCGAATTTACTGCCAAATCGGGTCAACGAACCTAGTCCGAACAAGTCAACCACACAACCGGATCATGGACAGAACCGAAATACAGAAAACAACGAAAACCCAACACCTAGAGGGGCTCGGCCCAAGCCGAGCCACCTCAAGGTGGCTCGACCCAAAGCCGAGCCACCTTGAGGTGGCCGGTCCAGATCTGTGCCAAGGCACAGATCTAGTTGCCTATAAATAGGGAGGTTGTTCATTTGAAAAGGAGGACTTTTTGGGAGCCGAAACTCTGCCGAATTGAGACCTCATCCTTGAGTTTTGAAGACTTGAAGACTTGGACATTCAGATCTGGTTCTTGGCGAGCATCCGTGTCACAAAAGGCAGGAGTTCGAGAGAGAAAATCAGATCTGAGATCTACGCAGGCATACTCCGGATCAAAGCTTGGTCTTTGATCCCGAGATTTGGGCGATTTGTTCCTTGGTGAACTAATCCCCCCGGCTATTATTTCCTTAGTGAAATAATACCCGTCGTACTGCGTAGATCCGACCGGATCTAGATCATGCGGTGGTCAACGGATCAACCCTCGGCGCAGGCAAACAACCCACGCAAGCGAGCGACCGAATAACAGGAGCTCGCGATTTGTTCTGCAAATAAGGAAAGAAAGTTGTAATCTTTTTTTGTTTTCTTTGATTTTTCATTGTAACCGGATCTTATAAAAAGACCGGATCTTTGTAACACAAAAAGAAAGTTAACTAAGATAGCAATGACGTCAATGAAAGAAGCTATAATTTTCACCGCGAACAATCTGTCGACCACAGTGGGAGCCACCGATCTCGCTGCCGAGATCGGAGCGTCGCAGCCGCGGATCTCAATCCCGGTCGTGGAGAGGTCGAATACGAGTTCGACCAGCAGAAGTTTGAGGAGTACTTGTCGTCCTCGTCCGGATCAACCTCCCCTCGCAAGTCCAAGAAGTTCTCCGCCAGGAGAAAAGCTCGTTGGTATGAAGATGTTGAAAACACCAACGAAGATCTCGCCCCGTTGGATGCCAAAGTCGCATTGGGTGAGATCCCTCCAATTTCCAACCAGGTCAAGCCGATTCCTGCCAATTCCTCCGTCACCAAAGGAGTGGTGACTCTCTCGAAGAGAGCCCGCCAAAGGCGACGCCAACGCTTGGCCCGAGAATTCACGAAGGCAATGGAATCCACAGATGGAATCCGCCATAACGCGAGTCCGAAGAACAAGAGAGGCAAACAGCCTCAACAACCGATGAATGGCAGCTCCTCCAAGCCGCCAACGAACGAATGGATCCGTGTCAAACGGAATCGTTCGACACTTGAGGAGCGCATTCGCAAGCGCCGCGCACTGTCAGCGCAGGCACGGGCTCAAGTCCAAGAGGCCCATAGAAGACTGCAGAAGGAGGTGGCAAAGAAACCACCACCAACCCGCCAAGTATGGAGGCCGAAATCTGAAGCGGCGATTCAGGCTAAGGCACAATCGTTACAGCCTTCGAAGCAGGTTCAACCTCCGGCGAGCCAACTCAAATCGCCAATAATCCCCATAGATGCTCCGGGAGATCCCGCAAGACCATCCCGAAGAAGGAGGTCAGTTTTTGAACACATCAGTCTAATTCCCGCTAAAAGAGGCAAGGCTCCAGTTCAAGAACATTTGGGCCCGATGAAGAAGCCCCGAACGACTCAACTTGCTGGGGGTTGCCATTATTTTCAGCATGACAAGGAGTTCAAGGCTGCTGCGCGCGCCAATTTGCGCATCGAAGTCCAGGAGCCCGCTGAGAACTGGCACCCACAAAGGTATGTTTCGAGGCGCGTAACTTTTGAAAGCCCAAAGAAGGCAGTTCGCCCTCAGAAGGAAACATTGTCATCCGATGATGATAACGTTATACCTGAGAAGTCGTGCCAACACACGATAGGTTACTCCAATCTTCAAACAGACGAGTTGTACTATCATGTTGGGGGTACGAAGAAAACTAGGAAGAGGAGTCCTCAAAGGCTAGAGAATCAATGCCCCTGTTCCAAACTCATTCGGGCGGTATTGTCTAAGTGTAACTGCATCAAGACGATCCCCGAAAGAGTTTCGGTTTTTGAGAGGCTCAGCACTGAAATGCCAAAGCCAAGGTCTAGGCGTTTCCGACGAAGAAGAACGACGGCTGAAGATGGAGAATTTCTGAGGGTCACCGCTAACATGACCAGCAAAAGGACATCGGCACGGGATAATCTCGAGTCGATTCTGAAAGCATCCCGGCGTCTAACCCGTATGCAGTCTGGAGCCATCGCACGAGGAACTTATGGTAGGGTTCGGACAAAACTACCTTTAGAAGGTGAAGAGTCGGATGCCTGTTCTGCGGTCGCATCAGATAATACAGTGTCCAGTGAGGGGGAACCCCGCGAGTCGCTGATGATAAGCGTGGAACAAGTGGCCAAGATGCTCGAAGAAGCCATGGCTAAACAGCAAGAGAGCTTCAAGTTTGAAATGCAGATGGCCATGCAGACTATGAGAGAGATGCATGACCAACAAATCCAGGCATTGAGGAACCAACAAGGCGAACCAAGTCATCATAACCAGAACAATCTGGAAGATGAGGACACAGGTGCAAATGAAACTCATAACGCCAATAACCCTCCCATCAATACAGGGGGTGGCAATGAGAATGCTAGCCACAACACCACGCTTTCACCTCAGAATCGTGCTGACAAAAACTCGGGTGAAAGTCTGAAAATCAAAAACCTCGAAAGCAAGATCAATACATTGATTTCTGCTCAAGAGGTGAAGAAAACGGGCATTCCTTGTCCATACCCAAGAGAATAGGAATCAATCCCATATCCGGCGAAGTTCAACTTAATCAACTTCACGCTGTTTGATGGGAAAGGCTCACCCACTCAGCATGTGATTTACTTCAAATCACATTTGGGGGTCATCTCTGGTAATGAACCTCTGATGGTGCGGTCATTCGTTGGCACTCTTCACGGAGCCGCCTTTGATTGGTATCGCCGCCTCAAGCCAGGTAGCGTGAATAGATGGGATGATATGGAGACTAAGTTCCTCACCAATTTCTTTGACGATGACACCGAGATATCTATCGGATCGTTGCTGGACAAGAAACAGAAGGACGGGGAGTTAGTCGACACCTTCGTCAAGAGGTTCCGGAACAAGGCATTGAATTGCAGGGACCCGATCACTAAAGAGTTCATTCTCTAGACCTGCCACAACAATCTTTCGTTGGATGTGTTGGAAGCAATGGGGACAGCACCGTCCAAAACGTGGAAGGATCTGAAGGTCCGAGGGGAGCAAGCTGAGCGATTCCTCCGAAGGAAGAAAGCCGAGAGGGGTCAATCAACAACTAAGCCTCCGAATTCTAACTTCGCCTCCCGTGGTAAGGGCAAGATACCTGCAGTGGCTATTGATGCTAATCAAACATCGCAACAGCAGTCCCGGAGACAGCAGAAGACTTCGGGTCAGAGGCCTCAAAAAGAGTACTCCTTCAAGGACGAAGATGTTCCAGCCATCTTCGAATCACTCCTTAAAAATAACAAGATCAAGCTACCACCGATCATGAATCAGGAGGAAGCTGACAATACTGCGGATCCGAAGTACTGCGCATACCACAGGAGGATCCTTCATCCCACAAAGGCCTGCTTTACTTTAAAGAATAGTATCCAGACCTTGGTTGAAGCCGGCGTCATAACGCTAGAGTAAGCCAGTTAAGAACAGCAAAACTCCGACCGGTATAAGAGTATAAACTGCTTCCTGACACTCCGACAAGTATACGAGTATAAACTGCTTCTTAATACTCCAATAGGTATATGAGTCTAAACTATTCCTACTCTTGACGGGAAGTTCCTGGAGAATTTTTACATGTAATATTCTTAAGGATAACCCGATCATGCAACTGAATACAATGGTAAACCCAGTTTCACAAAGGAAGCCGGGGGTGGATTATTCATGTATCGGGAAGTTCCCAAAAGAATACCACGGGCGATATTCTTAGGGATAACCCAATCACTATAAAAGTGATAAGTAAAACATCCACATTTAAGCTCTAAATGTCGGAATGTTTTCCATTATCGTTATCAAATTTACTAATTCTCATGAGTTATCTTGTTGAGACGAGATTCGATCCTTTTGATAGATTAATCTTTCCTCACAAAAATCCCCTCTCGATTCCGTCAATGAACGAGAGGCCCACAAATTGAGCGATCAAACCTTCCTACAGTTAGGATCGTCTCAAACCTCTCGCTTGGTCAAACCTTCCTACAGTTAGGGCCAAAACCAAAATCCCCTCTCGATTCCTCCAATGAACGAGAGGTCCACTTTTAAATCGAGTGATCAAACATTCCTATAGTTAGGGTCATCTCAAGCTCCCGTTTGGTCAAACCTTCCTACGGTTAGGACCAAAACCACAGTTCACTCTCGATAAACGAGAAATTCCATCTTTAGTTTGGTAATCGAACCTTCCGACAGTTAGGATTATCCGAATCTTTTCAATTCTGGGGGTGGAGATCCCACCTCGAGTCTCCTTTCCAACTGGGAATAGAATATAAAATTCTTCCTTCCTTGTTCGGGGAATAGAATATAAAATTCTTCCTTTCCCACACCAATCTTTTCCAAGAATTTATCAATCTTGGATTCATCCTAGGAAGTTTATCCCGAATCCTAAGCAGGGATAAGTCTGCGCCTAACACGCGCTGCCGGTTTAGTCTTTCTCCGTAGAAGAAGACACCAGAGTTCGATTCTGGGGTATTTTATCCTGAAACCTAAGAAGGGATAAGTCTGCGCCTAACCTGCGCTGCCGGTTAGTTCTTAACCGTTAAAAGGAACAATCGCCCACATATTCAACGTTGTGGCAGGTTGTTATTAATAACACCAAAATCCATGCCTTACACGCATGGGGAATTTCATCCTGAATCCTAAGAAAGGATATGTCGACGCCTAACACGCGTCGCCGGTTTAATCTCTACCCGTAGAAAGAGATACCAGAGCCTGATTCTGGGGACCTTTATCCCGAAGCCTAAGTAGGGATAAGTCAACGTCTAATACACGTTGCTGGGTAGCCTATTCCCATATCAACGGCGAAGTCTACGTATTCGAAGTCGTAGCACAAAGTCTAAGGAAGTTCATTCCTTTAGCGCAACGTCACGTGCGGAACGGATTTAGACAATCCGCATGCTAGCCCGACTCAAACGGTAGTCGGTAAAGGCTAATCAAATCCTTTGAAGGCTGGGGGTTAGCCAAAAATCCTAAAGTCAACGCCTAACACGCGTCGCCGGGTAGCCTATTCCCATAACAAATGGTAAAGCCTATGTATTCAACATCATAGCACAAAGTCTAAGGGAGTTCATCCCTTTAGCACAACGTCACCTGCGGAACGGACTAAAACAATCCGCATGTAAGCCCGACTCAAACGGTAGTCGGTAAAGGCTTATCAAATCCGTTGATGGCTGAGAATTTGCTAAAAATTCTATGAATATGAGTCATTGACGCATCAATTTTATAAATTGGTCTCGTGACTCAAGTATTTGCCACGCTCCAATTCCTTAAGAGCTTAAACTGTGTATACTCTAGCAGACGTTCGAGTATAAACTGTGTTAAACGCCGGACAACGCGTTGTAACGAAGCCTGGACGCCGGACAAGCATCACCAGGAAGCTCAAACACCGGACAACGCATTGTAAATAAAGATTCGACGCCAACGACCGATGGTTAGTTCTATGTTGAAGCAGCAAACTCGAGCTAAAAAAGCAAGAAATCAAGAATCGACTTCAAGTTCAAAATTCCGATAGATGGCCAGACAATAAATGCAGCACCGGAACCTTTTCAAGCATTCGACAAAGCACCGAATAGCCTGGAGGATTGAAAGAATCGAGAACAGAAGCCATTCCAAGGATCCGTTACACCGATTGACGGTGGGGATGATCATATCCAAAGTATTCCAGACTCTTCCATAAAAGAACGAGGCTAGAAAACTTTGGAGGGGGTATCTGTAGGCGTATAAAACTGCCTATAGGTCCCTTAACACAGCTCGACGACGCCGATCGACAAACAGACCATCGGGCGACGTATCCAAACACGACCATTAGCCCGATGACACCGAAGCCAAACGATACGCGACGAAGCGAACTAACGAGGCTACGAAGCTGACGAACCGCACGCAAACAACGGAATGAATCCACTCGCGTGCGGAATTAAGCCAACGGTTCGGGGAGTCAACGAGTCATCCAAACAAGAGCGGGCTCGGATGAATCACGATCAGTTTCGGACTCGAACGCAGAAGTGAATTTACTGCCAAATCAGGAACCTGATTTACTGCCAAATCGGGTCAACGAACCGAGTCCGAACAAGTCAACCACACAACCGGATCACGGACAGAACCGAAATACAGAAAATAACGGAAACCCAACACCTAGAGGGGCTCGGCCCAAGCCGAGCCACCTTAAGGTGGCTCGGCCCAAAGCCGAGCCACCTTGAGGTGGCCGGCCCAGATCTGTGCCAAGGCACAGATCTGGTTGCCTATAAATAAGGAGGTTGTTCATTTGAAAAGGAGGACTTTTTGGGAGCCGAAACTCTGCCGAATTAAGACCTCATCCTTGAGTTTTGAAGACTTAAAGACTTGGACATTCAGATCTGGTTCTTGGCGAGCATCCGTGTCACAAAAGGCAGGAGTTCGAGAGAGAAAATCAGATCTGAGATCTACACAGGCATACTCCGGATCAAAGCTTGGTCTTTGATCCCGAGATTTGGCCGATTTGTTCCTTGGTGAACTAATCCCCCCCGGCTATTATTTCCTTAGTGAAATAATACCCGTCGTACTACGTAGATCCGACCGGATCTAGATCGTGCGGTGGTCAACGGATCAACCCTCGGCGCAGGCAAACAACCCACGCAAGCGAGCGACTGAATAACAGGAGCTCGCGATTTGTTCGGCAAATAAGGAAAGAAAGTTGTAATCTTTTTTTGTTTTCTTTGATTTTTCATTGTAACCGGATCTTATAAAAAGACCGGATCTTTGTAACACAAAAAGAAAGTTAACTAAGATAGCAATGACATCAATGAAAGAAGCTACAATTTTCACCGCGAACACTCCACTCGATCTGCAATGAGGTGTATTTGTCAGATTTCGTGTTACTGATTATAATCTGCCTGTACCCATCCAATAGACTCCACAGTGGAGTCGTCTGTTTCTTCTCGGCTTTGGTCACCTTGATAGCTGCCATCAGTCCCTCTCTATTTATTTGGAACCATGTCTTAGCTTTAAACATCGAAGAATTCGTTTGGTTGAGTCAGAACGCACAGGTAAATTCTCTGTGCCAAAGAATTTGAAACGCAGAGCTGAATCCTGCGTTCAGAAGTTCACTCAAGGCAGATGCAGAGGTGGATTCTCTGTGCTGAAGCATTAAAACGCAGAGTTAAGCTCTGCGTTCAGAAGTTCAAGCAACGCAGACGCACAGGCCGCGTTTGGCGGGATTCTGGGCCTAGAATCTCGCCCCGATTTGACAGCTCACAGCTGTCTATAAATAGACCGCTGAGGGTCAAATCAAAAGTCATTCGACTTTTTGCCTCCTCTTTTTTCAAAAGATTTTAACAAAGATTCTTCATTTTTAATTCCAGTGAACCCTGTTCATCTTCTCTGATCCTCCTCCTCAATGGCTCCGAAAAAGAGGACTGTTTCTCGTCCACGGTCGACCGCTGCCGCAGCGCCGCCACCACAGGCTTCCCTCGTCGGTGGTAAGTGTTGACTTTTACGGCCGTCAAACTTGCTTCGGCGAGTTCTTCGAAAACCCTAGATGGGTTCTTGTGAACGAGGAAGATGACTCGTTTTGATGCTGTAACGCAGAGTTAGGACTTTGCGTTTTGAATTTGAAACGTTGAGGCCTGACCTCTGCGTTAACAAATTTTTAACGCCAGATCTAAACTGTGCGTTCGAAAATTTAACGCAGAGTTCGACCTCTGCGTTGATAAAATTAAACGTCAGATCTGAACTGTGCGTTTGGAAGCTTGACACAGAGCTCGACCTCTGCGTTAATAAACTTTTGAATGCCAGATTTGAACTGTGCGTTTGAAAGCTTGACGCAGAGCTCGACCTCTGCGTTAATAAACTTTTTGAACACCAGATTTGAACTGTGCGTTTGGAAGCTTGACGCAGAGCTCGACCTCTGCGTTAATAAGCTTTTGAACGCCAGATTTGAACTGTGCATTTGGAAGCTTGACCCAGAGCTCGACCTCTGGGTTAATAAACTTTTGAACGCCAGATTTGAACTATGCGTTTGAAAGCTTTCTCTCTTTCTAGAGATTTTTCCCTCTGTTTGACTTCTCTATTGACTGATTAAGTACTAATTGAGTACTTTTCTCTTTTTGCAGTGCCTTATACCCGTGAACCTCTTAATCTTCGTCATCACTTTGGGCGTGAAGGCGGCGTGGATTTAAATATGTAATTCAATCTGCGTCAAGAACTCCTAATATTCTAGGATTCCGACAAGGATCGTGTCACCCTGATCTCGAATCCAAGTCCAGCTGTACTTAGGGTTCTGGTTACAGATGCTAAATTTGAAACCGAATCCCGCAAGAAGCTCACCAAGCCAGCTTTTTTGTTTGGAGATCGTATCACCATCACGAAAGAGATCGTGCATGGCGGACATTATAAATGGTTAAGGCAAATCGGAGATCGTCGCTTCTTCCTCCCTGATATGCACAGGATGTTTCCCATCTCTTACTACCAGTGTGCTTCTGTTCCTCGCCACATGAATTGGGACTTGGTGAGAGAGCAGGATGGGGTAGTTGTTGGGGTTGTGACTTACAAGGGCGTACATACCGTCGGTTATAATCGATAAGTATCAGCCTTGGAACCCTGCTTATTCTCACGGGGATATCCCTTAGGAGAAACAGCTAGTGCAGCCAACACCTTCATACGCAGATTTATGGCCGCAAAAGGAGAATTCCCCTCTTTAGTATTTAGAACTCCTGGATGGGTACATTCTACCAAGTCAGGGTGGTGGGCACGGATGACGGAATTCGTGTTTGTAGGCGTATAAAATTGCCTATAGGTCCCTTCGCACAGCTTGACACGGGGAATCGACAAATCAACGAACCATCGAGTGACGAGGCGGCAAGGTCAACAAATTGCACGCGATCAACAGAATGCATTCGCGTGCGGAATCAATCCAACGGTTCGGGGAGTCAATGAGTCGTCCAACCAAGAGCAGACTCGGATGAATCACGATCGAATCAAGATCGTTTCAGACTCAAACTCAGAAGGGGAGTTACTGCCAAATCTGGAATCAAGTCAACGAATCTTTTCCAGATCAATCAACCACACAACAGAACCACAACCGAATCACGGACAGAACCGGAACCGGAAACAACGGAAAACGACGAAACGGACAACACCCGGAGGGGCTCGGCCTAAACCGAGCCATCTCAAGGTGGCTCGGCCCAAGCCGAGCCACCCTGAGGTGGCTCGGTGGCCGAGCCACCCTAGGGTGGCTCGGCCAAGGCTGCGCCCCCTCAGGGTGGCCGCGCCACCTCAGGGTGGCTCGGCATGAGCCGAGCCACCTTGAGGTGGCCGGCCACCCTTGGCCCGGGGCACAGGTTCATTTGCCTATAAATAGGCTAGGGTCTGTTCATTTTAGGAGGTTGGAATTTTTGGAGAGAGGCGAAGCCCTGCAGGATTCGAAGCTCCAAACTTAAAAAGATTCAAACTTTGGGACGTCAAGGACTTGCTCATCCAGATCTGGTGTTCGGCGATCGTCAACGCCAAATAAGGCAGGTGTTCGAGAGGACCGAATCTCAGAT
>BQKN01000381.1:39787-119929 GCA_022839385.1 Asparagus kiusianus | reverse complement strand
AGCCATGACGTGTTGTTTGCAGCATGGTTTGAGGGAGTTATGTCTTGAGTTCATTCAGGTGAAGGAGATGGACTCTGAAGGAAAGAAGAGTTTGGTGACTCCGAATCCTCGAGTACCCTTGCCGTATACTTACTTAATGGCTTGGTACGTATCCCACTGTGCGCATTTGATGAGTGCTCCATCTTCCACGGATGAAGGCTTCATTCCCTTCGTGCAGAGGTTAGAAGAGGCTCCTTGGATAGGCACCTACGTAGTGAGGGTCCGTCAAATTCTGTCGAGAGACCTCAATTACGACATCTTCCGCTGCTTCCTAGATTTTGATGGTGGAGGATATGGCAGGTATTCCAAGATACCGCTGGTCCTAATGGTTTTACCCATTTAGACGGGGGAGTTTTCCATTGGCTATTAAACATTAGGCCTGGTTATCTCCTCCTCAGGCAAAATAACAAATGTATAATCGAGCCGTATCAACCGTATCGTTTTGCTCGCCAATTTGGGTACGACCAATTATACGTTGAAAATCCGATGAGCCAACTTTCAGTTACGGGCAACATATATGAAGGAGCTCGGGCTTGGTATTATTCTACCGCAGGTTGCACTGGAGCTACCTTCAGATTGCCCCACAAAACACCTAATTCTCTTCTCTTCATAGCTTTCTGTAACTGGTATCACACAGCTTCTAGGATACCTGATTACAAGCTGAACCTATCCTGTTTACGGGATATTAGAAAGATGTACTCGTCCCAGAAAGGAGCTCGAGTATCTCGTCTGAAGGGGATCGACGAGTTTTTACATATTGAAGATGAAGCTGAGGAAGGAGAGGAAGAGCTGGGTCTAGAGAGTGCCCCGATAACGAGCCCCACGGCTGTTGAAACTCCGAGAACAAAAGCAACTGGAAAGAGGGCTCTTACCGAAGCAGAAGAAGTTCAGTATGAGAAACGTACTCGCAGGAAACTGCTAGTAGACCCTCCTACCCAAAAGCTGATGACGGATGCTTTTAAATCTGCCGGTGGAGGGGAAGAGCAAGAATCAACTGCTGCAAGTCATCCCGATCGCACAGGTCATCATTCTGGGGGTTCTACATTTTCTGAAGAATTTTCCTCTCACTGTCCTTTGGACCCGGAAGAGGGTGGAGATGAATCCCTGATTGGGGATATGGAGGCTTCTCCTGATATTTCACTATTTCCAGAGCAAGCTCCAGATGCTCTTCCTTCCTCTGTAGGGACACTGCCTACAACGTCCCCCTCTGAAGGGATTAGATCGCCTACAGATGCACTGTTAGCAGATGAAGCTGCAAATTTAAACGAGAACCAGTCTCCTACTTCTTCTGCATTATTGCTACCCTCGGGGGCTGTTATTCCTAGCCCTACGACTGGTGTAATGACTAAAATGGATACGACTTTAAATTCTCCAGGATTATCGGTTGCGGATGATGAGGAACCGTTAGATTATGGGACCTCTTCTCACAATGAAGATGCTGATGAGGAAGATAGCGATGGTGACAATGATTTAGCTGGTTGGGCTGATCCGCCACCACCCTCTTCTGACAAGGTTTCTGGTTATCTTCCTTTTTACCCTACTGGTAGAAATTACACACTCTGATTTCTCTGGTGTTTCTTTCTTTTATACTGACTGTTCTTTTGTGTAGGTTCTCCAACTCGTGAGGCTACCGATACGTCATCGTCTCTCCACCCACAAGCAGTAGACATTCCTCCTTCTGAATCATTGCCGGTGACGACAAGTTCTTTGCCAGAAGAACTTCTTTCGCTAACGATTCCCCTCAAATCTGTGGGGACGGAGAATACACCAGGCTCAGGTCAAACAGGAGCACTCATGGCCCTTCCTTCTAGTCCTTCACAACTGGACATCACGATGGCTTCCCCGGCCTCTTCACGATCATCACCCAACATTCTTGCATCAGGATCTACGATTTTGGGCTCCCCCACAACATCTCCTGCGAGATCTCTAAGTCCAGTGGTCATCCCTTCCATTCTTAAAGTTCTTATATGACCGTTGGAAGATATGATGAAAATAGCGATTGAGGAGGTCAGTGCTGGACGAGCTTCGTTTGATTCTTTCAAGCCAATACTCATGAACTCCCTGAACAGCATTCGATATGTGGACGACGCTCGATGGTTCCAGCACTGCTCCGAGATTATCTCTCGGTTGGAAAAAGATCTTACTGCCCAGACCACACTAGTTTTTGATGATCTCAAGGCTGAAGCAAACTGTCAGTATGAAACTCTTCAGGAAAATATTACTGAACGGGAGCTTGAGATTGCATCTTTACAAGGACAATGCATTCATAAACAGCACGCTGTGGATGCCTCTAATGCTACCATATAGACGTCTCGTGCAGAAATTGATCGTCTCAAGGTGGAGTTGGCTCGACACGAGGCTGAGCTCGCGCGAGAAGAAGAGATCTTGAAAAGGCTCACACTAGAAAGCATGAAGACTTATGCCGCTTATCGTTCGTCAGTGCAGGATCTTGAACTTATCCAAAAAGAAGCTAATGCGATTGTGCCGGACGAGAGCGTCCTTAGGAAGAAAGCCGAGGTGATGGTGCAGGCTGCTCACGAGGAAAGACTATCTGCTATAAAATCTCGGCTTGCGTCTTTCACTTTTGCTGGTCCGGAGGCTTACTTATGTATCGTTCTTTTTGCTTAATAAGAACAGGGTTTTTGTATCACTCCTTAATATTTCTAAGTAAAATAAAAAGAGTGATTTTGACTTGTCTCTACTTATTGCATGTGTCGCGTTCTGTCTTGCAACCATGAAGTTATATAAAAAATGCCCAATTTTTAAAATCTCCTTTATCATCGTCTAAGATAATTCCAGAAAAATTTTAACTTGTTGGGGATTTGTATATGAACACTTGTTATTCCTTTGTAGAAGAATTAACTAGTTCAAACGGGTTAGAAAACTGTTAGAGGTGTCTTGTTAACATAACAGAGGTTTGAGAATCTATCGCTCTATTGGAAGGAGTCAATAGATCAATTTTGTCAGCAGTATGATTTTAACATAACATGCGAGAAATTGCGATCAGGGCAATTTTAAGGGCTTATCGTTCTACCGGAGAGAGTCGATAAGTAGATTTTTGTCAGAGGTGTAGTATTAACGTGACAGGAAAAAATATTGCGATCGGAGCAATTTTGAGGACTTATCACTCTATTGGAGAGAATCAATAAGTAGATTTTTGTCAGAGGTGTAGTATTAACGTGACAGGAAAAATATTACGATCGGAGCAATTTTGAGGACTTATCACTCTATTGGAGAGAGTCGATAAGTAGATTTTTGTCAGAGGTGTAGTATTAACGTGACAGGAAAAATATTACGATCGGAGCAATTTTGAGGACTTATCGCTCTATTGGAGAGAGTCGATAAGTAGATTTTTGTCAGAGGTGTAGTATAAACGTGACAGGGAAAATATTGATGTGATTTGAACCCATCTAGGGGACTTAGCGTCTCGCTGGAGAAACTTGCTAAGTGGTTTATCATCAGAGTAATGATTTACGATACTTGTGATTTGGACAAGATTTTGAGAATTTTATCACTTTGTTAAAGAGAGTTGATAAATTGGATATTTACTACTCCTTTAGAGGAGAATTAGTAAATTGACCTTGATTTGAATGATTTTGAGGACTTATCGTTCTGTTGGTGAGAATCGATAAGTGGATTTTGACAGAGGAATTATCGTTACGATGATGTAAGCTAAATTCAAGCTATGTGGGGATGACATTCGTCTAAGGTGTAATATTAACCTGACGAGGATTTAAACTCTGCTGATGAAATACAGAGATTTAACAATGTCATGTTAAAAGAGTTCATGAACTTAAGAAATAAGTATCATGTTTTGCCAATACAAAGGTGTGTCCTTTGTTTTAAATAATCACAACGCAGGGGTGACCTTTGCATTTAAGGTTCGAAACGCAGAGTTAAGAACTCTTATAACGCAGGTCTAAGCCTAGCGTTTGGGACTTAAACACGGAAGTGAACTCTGCGTTAAGATCTAACTGATCTTATCGATTAACGCAGAAGATTGCGTTTTAGAATTGGTTGGGATTCTTTCTTAGAGTCCCGAACCGATTTAACAACTTGACGGCTGTTATAAATAGGCCTGTAAGGTCACATCAAGAGTCATTCGGCTCTTTTTATTCTGCTTAGTTCCGAGAACGAGAATTCTCGTTTCCATCAACCCACCGACGAACTTTGTCTATTCAGATCTTTTGCATCCATGGCGCCTAGGAGAATGAGCTCGGGCTCCAAGAAGGCCGCTAAGGCCGCTTTGGAGGCATCACCGACCGAGAACGCCGGCGGCGTTGCTGCCTTCACGGGCGCTTCGACATTGCCGTCGCCGCTGGATGGACCTCGTTGTTGTGGTAAGCGGCGGCCGCAATAACTTGTTTTAACAAGTTCTTTGGAAACCCTAGATGGGTTCTTCTCAACGAGGAAGATGACTCGTTTCTGTCGAAAACGCAGAGTTGTAACTCCGTGTTAAAATTGAAAAACCGCAAAGTTAAAACTTTGCGTTTGGGAAACGTAGAATTAAGTCTCCACGTTAAAATTGCAAAAACCGCAGAGCTAAAACTCTGTGTTTAGGAAACGTAGAATTAAGTCTCCACGTTAAAAATTGCAAATATCGCAGAGCTAAAACTCTGCGTTTAGGAAACATAGAGTTGAGTCTCCATGTTAAAATTGGGAACGCAAGGTTAAGACTTTGCATTGATTATGAACTCTGAACATGAGTTTGAAATCTGCGTAAATCTTGAATAACACGTCTTTTGAGTTCTGTGTTAACGTAGAATTAAGAACGCCGATTTTGAAGCCTGCGTTCAAGATAAATGACGCAGACTTTGAAGTCTACGTTCGAGAAGGATAACGCAATCTTTGAGGTCTGCGTTCGAGGAAGATAACGCAAACTTTTAGGTCTGCGTTCAAGGAAGATAACGCAGACTTTGAAGTCTATGTTCAGACTTGGAACCATAGATTTTAGAGGATGCTCGATATTCTCTTCATTAGCAATTCTTTTTGATTACTAATTTTAGTTTCTTGTTTCGCAGTGATTTTTCCTAATGTGCCGCTTCTGCCGGAGCAGCACTTCAGCTATATCGATGACCCTGAAGTAGGGAGAGCTTTTGGTCTTCGCAGGGAGATTCCTTTATGCACTTCCCCTAGCTTGGAACGGACACACTTAATTAGGTTTGCTGGGTGTTCCACTCTTAGAGCTCTGATCACTGATGTGGATCTAGAAACTCCCGCAGGTCTGGATCAATTCGCTAAACCCTCATTCTTGTTTGGAGACCATATCTTAGCTGATGGCCAAGTTGGGGATGTAGAGGATTCTCATATGCTGCGAAAACTCGACGATCGTTTATTCTTCCTCCCAAGCCTGAAGAGGATGTACCCACTTTCATACTTTCTGACTGTTGTGGTCGTAGGGGCTTGGCCTTCGACCTTGTCAAAGAGAAGGAGAACATATCATTTGGATCAGGTCGATCATCTCGTGTTCAAATTGGCGGACAACTCAAGGGTTTGAGACCTGGCAGGTTTGAGAAGAAAGATCTCGCTCGGGAAGCGCCTCTTCCAGCGAATGTCTTCATACGTCAGTTTATTGCTGCCAAAGGTGAATTTCCCGTGCAAGCTTTTCATTCTCTAGGTTGGGTGTTCTCTGGAGAAGATGGCTGGTGGACACCATGGTGGACTTTGTCCTTGAGGAACTTGAGGAGCCTCTTGCTCAGTCTGGCCTGACAGTGCCGATACAGGCCACGAAGCGTGGGATTACCCAGAACTATCCCTCCTTCTTTGCTATGTTGGAGAGATATAATCCGGACAGCTACACCTTTTTCACGCCGGTCGGGGAGTTAGGATTGGCTCTCCATGAGATGCATGCAGTGTCAGGACTATCCTTTGGGCAAATGCCCTACGAAGAATTTGTTCCAACCACTGAGGAACTATCCATCCTGAAGACTGCTCACCCAGAGATTTACGACACTTTTTGGGAGTTAATGTGTTATTTCCACATCTGTGCTCAGGTCACCGGGATGCGTGGGGGTGGCCTCATGCATACTGCTTGGGCAGATTATTTATTTCAGAACTTGGGTCAAAAAGATTCGAAGGTGACCCGTCTTGCTGTTAGTTCTGCCAGGAGCATTAAAGCCCGCATCAAGGTTCCTAATGCCACTTATAAGAATCAATGTCTAGAAGATGGATATGAAGCTGGCAGCGAGTTTGAGAGTTTTCATCATCAAGCCGCCATTCCTATTTCTGACATGGCACTCTTTGCTGGTTTCTTAATGCTCTGGCTGAAACGGTGTGTTGTACCGTCGAAACCGGCCGAATCGATCTTGGTTGAGGTCGTCTACCCAGCCGTTCTCTTAGCTCATGGAAAACCATTAAATCTTCTTTCTGCGATGATAAGCTATTTGCAGAGAGGTTTACGAGACTTGATTTCAGAACTCCTTGATGTCAAGGAGATGAATGTTGCCGGGAGGAAAGTTTGGAAGACTCCCCAACCCCACGTACCAATGCCCTATACGTATCTAGTGGCTTGGTTTGTGCTGCATTGTCCATCGTTGATGACGGGGATCGTGCATGATAATGAAACTTTTGTTCCTTTCACCCAGAGGCTTGAGTCGGCCACATGGACTACTGTGTACATAGTCCGGGTTAGACAACTCTTGTCTTTGGAGAACAACTATGATCTCTTTTGCTGCCACCCCTGCTTCGATGGGGCTGAAGAAGAAGGCCCAAAGTTTGGCGACGTGGTTTTTGAAGAATCCTCGCTTTTAAACACGGGGACTTTCCAATGGCTTCTTTCTATCAGAGTGGGCTACTTGGTCTTCCGACTAGGCGAGAGATGCATCATTGAGCCATATATCCCTTCGCATTTCACTCGACAATTCGGGTATGACCAGCTTTATGTTGGTAACCCTAACCCGCGATTAGCTCATATTGGGAATTTATATGAAGGGGCTCGTGCTTGGTATTTCTTCTCTGCCCGAGGGACTCATGCACAGTTTACTTTGCCCAACCTGCCGCCTAGTTGTTCCGCCATAGTGGACTTCCGCAATTAGTTTGATGAAGTCTCTCGAATCCCTGAATACGACATGTATACATCTAGGAGTGGTTCCGCTCAGACTCGACTACCGGGGATCGGGGACTATTTATCATGCGAGCGGAGGATGATTGGGGGTGAAGAAGCCACAGAGAAACTACCAACTACTGGGTCTTCTGAGGAAAAGATAACTGATGAAATCCCAGAGGAGATACCCACTCTCGAGCCTCGCTCTTTGAGGTCATCCGGGAAGAAGGCCCTCACTGCAGAGGAGGTTTGCGAATATGACAGAAGAATTCGCAAACGGAATCCCACTGCAGCTAAGACTTCCAAAAGGGCCAAGTTGATGGGAGATGCTATAAAGTCAGCACGTGCTGCATCTCCCGAGAATAAAGAAGATACTATGCTCCAGGCCGTTCCTCCCGGTCCTGAAGTGACGGCGGCTGGGCAGGGATCGACCGTCCCAGGTTCAGCATCAAATATGCCCGAAGGGCCGTCCTCTGAAACTATTGACCATCCCATTCGCACTGATTACGCTAATTGTTTTACTTATCCGACTGCTCCACATCTTCTTTCTCCTGGGATTCCAGGTAGAAAACGGAGTCGGTGTGAAAGTTTTCTACCCCTCGGAAAGGATACTTTTCTACAATCAGGGTTCGAACTTCTCCCTCATCATTGGCATATTTCATGACCTGATGCAGGGTAGACGGGACAATGCGGTTTGCATGTATCCATGGTCTTCCTAACAATAAATTGTAGGAAGTGTCTGCGTCTATGATGTAACATGTTACCTCGGACTTGAGGTCTCCAATTTGGCATCTAAGTTTGATCTTTCCCAGGGGCCGAGTGTTGTTAGCATTGAACCCGAAGATGGTGGTCTGAGTAGTGTTCAATCGGTGCATAGGGATTCCTAAGACCTACATGACTCTGTAAGGCATGATGCTGAGTGCTGAGCCCGAGTCTACTTGGACACGACTGATTTCGGAGGATCCGATATATCTCGTATAGTACAGTGGTCTGTCGTGCTTGTGTTTGACCTGCATATCTTCCTGAGGAAACGATATGCAAGGTAAACTTCTCGCCGCTTGTAGACATTGCAGGCAAGGTTGATCTTCAGAAGCTTCAGGGATTGGAGCAACTTGGGTGATGAAGCTCTTCGTATTCTTCAATGCTTCAATTAGAGCTTCCTTAGTGGTTTTGGATAACCTTAGGAGCTCATATAGTGTAATTCTGGCCGGTATGTTGGCTAGTTGTGCCATGACATTGAATTGAAAAGGAGCGCTCGACTCTCCGGGTTCTTGGTGAAGATTTTTGTTGAACCGGATCTCCTTCTGTTTCCCTTTTATCGGCTGGCTTCCTTGGTACAGAACCCCCAGCGTCTTGGGGCTGTTCTTCAGCTTCTTGAGTATTCTGGTTGTAGTCTCTCAAGTAAGCCTTTCCTGACCGAGTGCCATGGTTGTCTCCCGGGTATGCTGCCAGGGCAATCCTCTCCTCTTCTGAATCCGTAAGGGTCTTGAGGTGGTCATCGTTCTCGGTAATGGAGGGGCTAATCATGTTGGAAGACTTAGCCTTTCCACCTTTCTTCTTGGACGAGGTGTTCGTCCACTGTTGGTCTTCCACTAGATCAGGATGGACCCACATGATTTCTCCTTTCGGGGTGGTGAAAGGTACTAACCCCTTATCTTTCTGACTGTGCAAGTCAGTATTCTTCAGGTGTATTTCTTCTTTGTGGATGGGAACAACACCATCTGTAGTCGCCACTGGAGGAAAGTCCTCGAACTGGACTGCTATCATGTTGGTGGATACAGTCTTTTGCTCAGGTTTCAGAGTGAGCATATTGGCATTCACCAAATTTTGGAGGATGTCCTTAAAGACATAACACTTTCTGGTAGGATGCCCTAGGAATCTATAATAGCGGCAGTAATTAGGGTCATCCACCTTCCCTGCTTCCTCCGGCTTCCTGATTTCGAGAAGCTGCAACTTGTTGTTCTTCCGCAGTAACTGGAACAAGGTTTCCACATGCTCCTCTTTAAAGGAATACTGTTTGGGCACTCTTTGTTGATTAGGTGTCTTGCCTTGCTTAGCAGGTGGTGATGCTCGCGTGTTGGCGTCGGCAGCCAAAATCTCCTTTCCCTTGGATCGAGGAGCATTGTTCTGATTGCGCTGCCGTTGCTGTTTGGGCTGTGCGACTTCTTCGGCTTTCACTCGAGCAACAATCTCTTCGGCTTGTTCTCCTTGTGATACTAGTTGCCTCTAGGAGCGACACTCTGCTACCCCCATCTGGGCAAGGATCTGAGTCTGCAGGTTGTGCCTACAAGTTTTAACCAAGGTTGATTGGGTCATACCTGAGGGGCATCGCAATGCCATGCTGCGAAATCTCTCCACGTAAGCCTTGATGGACTCTCCCTTCTTCTGTTTGGTGGCAAGAAGAGTCGGGACCGAAACTTCTGTATCGTCCTCAAAGAACCTGGCCAAGAATAGCCTTTCCAAATCTACCCACTTCTGAATAGATCCAGCAGGCAGCTTCATAAACCATTCAAAGACTACCCCTTTAAGAGTGCCGATGAACAAGCGTGTTAGGATGGCGTCGTTCGCTACCACATCTCCAGTCTGTAACTTGAAGTAGTAGATGTGCTGATTTGGTGATCCGATGCCATCGAACAGTTGCAAGGTGGGTGCCTTAAACTTCGGTGGGTAAGGGGCGGTGTCCCACTCTGCGGGATAAGGCCGCACGACCTCTTCTTCGCGGAGCTCGCTTCTATTGGCGATCGCATTAATACGAGCCTCTAGTTCATCCACCTTCGAGGACTGAGGGTGTAGCTCTTTTTCCATCTCCTTCTCATTTTCAGAAGAGGATTCCAAATTGTGAGTCTCACGATCAGAATGTTCGGTCACTTTCTGTTTCCCTTTTGAGGTTGTCCTCCGGGAAGATTCAGGTTTTTGGCCTTTTTCAGCCAGGAGCTGGGCCAACATATCCTTCATCTGAAAAAGGGTCTCTTGTTATGCTTGGAGTATGACGTGATGTTCGTCCACTCTCTTAGCTAAGTCTTCGGGGTCCCTTGTCATGTAAGCAGAAACCTCTTGTGCTCCGACAGAGCTTGAAGATTGAGATTCGGCTATTGTTGAATGTTCATCACTTGTCGTAATCCCTTTGGCTAACTTTTGATAGTTAACCGGGCGGATAGCTCCTGTCCGAGTCCGAGTACGCCGATATATTCCTTCGAATTCGTCACAAATTTCCCTAACAGTGGGGGAATGACTTCTTTGTGACTCATCAGAATTGGTATGCGAGGTTCTTCCTCTGCCGATCATGTTAATAGTGGCCTCGGGATATTCGATCTCAGAGGCCTTCTTATGGCGACGTGGTCGTTTGGGAGGCCTAACGATATTTGTCAATCTGTTGAACACCGATTGCCTAGGCGTAGGTGAGCAACAGCTGCATTCGGAGAGGACAGCGGAGATGAGCCGCTCACATTGGCACGAATGCGTCCCTTGATGTGTTGGTCTTCCTCTTGACAGTAACTCACACAAGTCGGAGACTTGGGAAAGATTTTGTGAGGGTGGAGATGGAACCCCCTGCCTTGGATGGGTTGGACATGAACCTTAAATCCATGCCGTCCCTTTTGAACCTGACGGACCGTGTCGTGCTCTTGAGAAGAAACACGAGGGTCGCGTTTAGGTTTATAAACACGAGGTCGAGGCCTGTGTTTAACTAATGAAATAGATCCTTGTGGATCTTGTTTTGATTGAACGCACACTTGTAGTGTGCGTTTTGATGTTGAAACAGACCCCTGAGGGTCGTTTTTTGGTTGAACGCACACTTGTGGTGTGCGTTTGATTGACGAACCAGACCCCTGAGGGTCAGGTTTTGATTGAACGCACCCTTGAGGTGTGCGTTTAGATGATTGATCAGACCCCTGAGGGTCAGGTTTTGATTGAACGCACACTCGAGGTGTGCGTTTAGATGATTGAACGTGCCTTTGAAGGTCACGTTTCGATTCTGAGACGCACCCCTAAGGTGTGCGTCTAGTTTGAACAACACGCCACTGGGGATCGCGTTTAAGTTGGATTACCCGAGGTTCATAATCGGGTTCACTGCCACGAAGTATGCGTTCTGGAACAGAAACGCAGAGTTCGGGCGGAGGCTCAGAAACGCAGTCTTTGCGTTGGGTGATAGCTCGGTTATTCCGTAAGTAAGCTCGTCGTACGGATCTTCTCCTTCGTCGAGCAGCGTTTTTCTTGGCCTGTTTCAACGCCTTAGCTGTAGCGTCGTCGGCGTTGATGGGACATTCCTCCACCATAGGTCTCTTCTGACCTATCATACGCTGTAGTGATATGGGTGTGGAATCTTCAACTTGCAGCGCGAGTTTAAGGTCTTGGCCAAAGGAGAGGGCTTTCTTTGGCATCTCAGCAGTAATCGTGACCTCCTTAGAGGTCTTGCGAATATCACGCTTAGCTTTAGGGCTAAGCGATCCAGAGGAGAGAGCCTCCTCGTACTTGGTTTGGTCGAACTCTACGACGAGAGTTTCGACGGTGGTTCCAGTGAGGTGGACGTCGAATTGCGCCATCACTTCTTCATTAGAGAAGCTAGTCCCCAGCGGAGTCGCCATCTTTTGTTTGTGGAAAAATTCGATGTAAAAGAAATGAAAGAAAAATTGATTTGTATTCTCTCAAAATCGATTACAATTTGGATTCCGATTACAAAAGAAAGGAGAATGAATTTGATTCTTCCCTTTGTTTAAAACTAGGTTCTTCTTGGTAGCGATGGAGTGCCTCCTTCGATTGCTTGCGTCGAACTTGCTCTCCGTTGACGATCCGACCGTACTATCTCACTAGAACAATTGACTTGTTTGATAAATTCGGTTTAAAACTCTTAATGAGTGTAAAGAACTCTAAAACGAGTTGAAAACTCTGAAAAGAGTTGACGAAAAACCGAATAACCGATTAATGTAATTAAACGCAAGTTTAATTACTAACTCTTAAATGAGTTGCAGAACTCAGAGCAAGTTGAAAACTCTGTAACAGAGTTGTTAAAACCGAAGATTCGGTTGATAACCAAGTTGATTTGCCGTTGATGAAGGGATTCCCTCAGATTTGATTTGCTAACTACTTAGTAGTTTGTTGATCTTCAGAGAAGTCTCCTCCTCCGTGTGGTTAAGCTGCTGAGATTTGCTAACCTTAAGCGGTTTTTATGCCAGCACACGTCAACCCCTTACTCAGTTGAGTAAGTCGGTTATTTATAGGGGGATTAGGGGTGTAACCAACCCCTAAATCCGCTCCTAAGTGGGCGAAAATCCCTCAGAACATGGGATAACGGTTGTTAGGCCGTTCAGCTTATGTTTGAACAAGTCAAACGCCCAACGTGGTGTTCTAGGCCTTAACTCTGCATCAAAGGCTTGAGACGCAGAGTTAAATATTTGTCAAAGGTTGGAAACGCACAGGCCGCATGCGTTCTGGAATTGGAGACGCACAGGTCACCTGTGCGTTGAAATTCAACTCTGCGTCAAGAGTTTGGGACGCATAATTGAGTCCGTTGAAGAACGCCCATTATGTGTGTGTTTTGTGCTTTAACTCTGCGTTGCAGAGTTAGGTGCCTGCTGGGGAACGCACAGGAGGTGTGCGTTTTGAATTTGAGAAACGCAGAAGTGAACTCTGCGTTTAAGAGAGGTTGTTGACTTGTAACCTCGTCCATTATAACATTGCAAAGGCTACTGCTTATTGATCTTTGCTTGTTATAGGATGTGAAAGTCGTCAGATTGTAACTCTCACTGTTGATTGCGAAGGCCACTGAATAGAGTTTTCATCAGCTGTCAGAAGTATCGTTGAATTGTAACTCTTCTCGATCTATGTGAAAAGTCCTCTATTTGCAACCTTCGTTTGTCGGCACGAAAGCTATTTGATTGTAGCTTCCATTGTTGGAGCTTGATGGGAATCTGTAACTATTTGCCCACAGCTCTCTACCAAGCAACTCACCAACTAAGTCCAACCTTTTATTTCTGAAATCATTACACTGCTCATCAGCATCTCTAATAGTTGCTAATATAATATTGGTCATGTTGTTGTCGCAGCCATCAAGATCAATCATCTCAAATATGAGGTTGTATTTATGGCGATTGTAGAGCCGCGGATGTAGTGATTTGGAAATTGCTTATGTTTCGATTGTAAGGACGAATTTTGCTTCTTGATTTGAAGAAATCATCACCTCGTAATCTCTTCTTAATCCATGGGGATCAACTATCCATCGTGATTTTTAGACAGCCTACACACTCATATATTCACAAATATACATTGAATTGATCTCAAATAAATTTCTATAATACTCAAATATCAAAATATGTTATATTTTTACCATATAACATATTTATTATTATGTTTCACATAATATTTAAATTTTTGGGGTTTTACAATATTTAGTGTAACCGAGTCAAAAGGAGGTACTACTCGACCAACCCCTCAATTAACTCCACAACCAATCCAACTCAGCCTACTATTTAGAAGACATCTCACATAATCGAGTCAAAAGGCGGTACTTCTTGGTCCTAGACCTGACGGGTCGAAGTACGATAGTTACCTTGAAACCTTTGTCAGCCGACTAATCTTGCATAAACTACCCTGACAACATCATTATTAATCTAGCTCCTATAGTCTTTATGACTTATCGGACCCAATCAGCATCAAGCACCTGCTGGCATTCCCATAATAAATGATCATGTGACTCACCTCTTTCAGCAACCAACACGTGGCACATGTCTGCCGCCTTAGCTGCCAAGTTAGACTAGGCCCAAGTTACCTTCTTGTCCCCTCAAACCCACTATAAAAGGAGATGCACAACATGAAGTATGCTCTCTAGCCTTTTTACGTAATTAAGAACTAATTTTATACTCTTCCACTCAAGATCAATTACTAACTTGATCGTCGAATGAACAATTAGAGAACCCAACTTTGCCCTCTTACGAGTTCATTCATGTGTAAGGAAGAGCAGCGAACCCCAAAACCACTCATCAGAAGGGGATAGATGACCCTAATCACTCCACAAACTCTCAAATAATCTCCTGTTTGATAACTGACATGAACATCATTGATTCATGTATTTGTTTTTCTCTAGCTGATAAGGATTTTGATTATTATTGTGCAGCTAACTATTGGTTCTTATAGTTCCCCAGATTTTCCTTGCTTAGACCTTATGTCTAACCCTTTTGTGAACCTCTCTTCTTTTGGTAACAAAGTGAGTCTGACTGTAACGGACAAATCTTACTTGAACAAGCAAAAAGTGAGCAAGTAGCTAGAGCCATGTAGTGGCAAACATAAATGATAATAAGTTTAATTGTTTATTCTTTAGTAGATACTTCTTGATATTTTTCTAAGTATATTATCAGTTTTCATGGATGCATTTGAGCTGAGGCTTGTATTGATCTTTGAATATTAAAGTTGTCTATCTAGTGGACTTGATACGTTGAACAATTGATATATCTTTTTTAGTCTCTGTTTTTATTTTGTTGTGATGTTGATATTGTCGTGATGAGACCTATAATTTTATGTATATTTATATATTATTAGTAATAATGAATGTATATAACAAAATAGGTTACAAGTATTTATAGAACACTATATTTTTGGTTTTATAAATATTCTACTTACCAAGTTATTACCTATGAGAAGGGCATGACATGAACTTTTAAGTTGCTTTTTAATCTATTTTGCCCCCTCAAACTATGTTTATGATTTCAATAGGGTCATTTTATGAGTCTACTGTTAAATATTTAAAATATCAATAATGTAACATTATTGGTTTATATTTTGTCATGTGTTTTATCAGTTTATCTCTTTTTTTCTCCAAACTAAAAACATATTTTACCTATTCTCCCAAAACTTTTTTACTATTTAACCCTTTTTATATGTTAATAATATTTTTTTAATTGAAAAATATACAAAAATGTAAAAAAAATAAATATGCCCATGCCATTAACTTATCGAATATTTGATTGCAGGCTCACAAGATTACCACATTCGACACATGCACACAGTTCACGAGAGAAAATAGGCAAATTAATAATTTAGAGGTTAACTTCAGAGTTTACCAATATTTTAAGGTAGAAATGGTCATTTTCTCCATTTTTAAATTATTAATTTATATATTTATAAATAGCAATGTTTATAAATTATAAAACATAAAAAGATAGTAAAATGTAACAATGCAGAAGTAGACACTAGTAGAAAATAGTGAATCAATACCTATGAATTATAGATTTCTCATCTGTACGAATTTATTTTCTATCAAATATGTTTAGTATTTAAATCTTCTCCATTACTTTGCATCAATATTGATATTTTTTAATTCAAATAAATACTTAGGTACATTTACATAAACTTAAGAATACAATCTTAATTAAAATCATAATAAGAATTTATTAAGAATACAATCTTAATTAAAATCATAATAAGAATTTATTAAGAATACAATCTTAATTAAAATCATAATAAGAATTTATTACTATAGATATCTTGTTATGATAAATGTTGTCATAATAAATATCACAAGTGAAACGATACTAAATAAATAGTTTATATACATTAACTTTAGAGGAATAAAATATATTTATTTCTAATAAATATCTAGTAGAAAATTTATTTCTAGTAGATAGTTGTTATGATATATGTTGGCATAATAAATGTCTCAAGTGAATCTTATAGAATAAATAGTTTATAATAAATTAATCTTAGAGGAATGAAATGTAAAACATAAACAAATATACATATGGTTAAATTCTATTCGTTTATGAATCGAATAGTAAAAGATATTCATATACTATTAATAAATTACCGAATCGAATATAATCAAATATCTGGATGAACTATAACCTAATAATTAATTATTTGGTTCATTTATACCCCTAATTTAATCCTTACGGCTATCTGGTATATTGCCTAAAATACCAACTGAAAAATCAAATCTAAAATAAAACAAAAAGTGGATTTTCAATCAATTTCCTACAATTTAGAAAGGAAATATATTACCTTAAGATTTGATAAATTCATTCACTTTCTTATTGGGTGGGGTGGAAATCTCTAAAATCGTCCATTTCCGCCCCTATTATGGAAACGCATTCTCAAAGAGGTTTTCTAATATCTATGTTTACGTGGGACATTAAACTAAGAAATAGACTTCTTAAAGTTTCTTTAAAGCTGACATAAATGTGAGAAATTGATTTCAGCAGATTAAGATCTAAGTAATTTCTTTTTAATATAATATTAGTATAGTGCACGTGCTTTGCACGAAAGCATATCTATTTTATTTATGTTTTTCATTTTTTTAGATGCAAAATAATGAAATAACTTTCATACAATATAAATTTGTTTAACTAAATAAATTGTACGATAAAATAGTGTATAAAGAATTGTATGATTAATTATTATAGTTTGGATAATTATTATAATTTATTCATAATTTATTAAAATAATTATAATATATTAAAAAGTTTCTCTTTTAAATATAATAATACTATACATGCATAAATATAGAGTAAAGCTCCTATAAGCTTAAGGGGATAGGAGCACTTGTCCATCAAACTTTTTATTCCTTCATTATGCTTTGAGCTTTGTGCTACACATCAATGATATCTTTGAGATTTGTGCCTTCATTTGTATCACATGCTAGCATAAATATCAATACAAAATTAAAGGACAAAAAAGTTGGTTGACAAAGAGCTTTAATTTACTTAAGTTTATGGGAGCTTTACTCCATAATTACAATACTATTAGTAACTATATTTTAATTTAATAAATTAGTTTATTATACTATTAGTAAATAATTACTAAATTGTATAATTATTAAATTACAGTGAAATATTAATTTAAATAATATTATTAAAATTATTATACTATGAATACTATTGTAATTATAATAAATATAAATTACTTTTTATACTATTATCATACTTTTAAAAAGCTAATAAGATGCAATGCAACATGTAGTCCCCATAAGAGGTGAAACCCAAAGGTGTAAGGCATATGACTAATGAATTTTTATTATTTTAAAATTTCTAGAATTATAAATATTATGTGAATATAAATTAGGGATAAATTTCAAAGTTTTTATTAAATAACATAACTAAATAATAAAATAATAGTGTGACGAAAGGTTTTCAAAAAGTGAGGAAATGCATAATTAATAAGAGGTTAAATATAATTATTGAACGATTAATTATAACTAATAACACATTTGAGAATTATCAAACTTAAAAGGGTAAAAATGAAAATCAAAAGTTTTGACAATGCAATCATCTTTTATATGTAGTATAGATAGAAATATGGATAGATATAGATCAATAACATAATTAAATAATAAAATAATAGTGTGACCAATGGTTTTCAAAAAGTGAGGAAATGCATAATTAGTAAGAGGTTAAATATAATTATTGAATGATTAATTATAAGTAATAATACATTTGAGAATTATCAAACTTTAAAGGGTAAAAATGGAAATTAAATATTTTGATAATGCAAAACTTTAAAGGGTAAAAAATGGAAATTAAATGTTTTGACAATGCAATCCTCTTTTATATGTAATATAGATAATCCTTTCACGTGGGTCATGTTTTTTGTTGTTGGTAAAAATAATAATTAAATGTTTTGACAATGCAATCCTCTTTTATATGTAGTATAGATAATCCTTTCACGTGGGTCATGTTTCTTGTTGTTGCCTATTAATAGTTGCTCAATTCAAAGTTGCTTTTTTGCGAACTTGCTTCTCGAACATGAAAATTCATTAAAGGTATTTTCCTAAATATATTTCCCTCTCCAACCAAACTACAGAAAATATTTTCTGAGAAAATTGTCGAAACCCTAGGAAGAGGGTTTACTATGCTACCAAAAGAAAAGAAGAAAACTATTTGTGGGAAGCAGTTCTATAAATAAATTTCCATCAATTGCCTATGCAATCGGAAATAACAGAGTGAGTCCAGAAACAAAAAGATAACTTCTTTTCCGGAATTAGATAACTTTAGGTGTAACAAAAAAGTCAACCCCATTGATCATCATAGTTGAACTGAAACCATTACAGATCTTCTTAATAAATGAATTTATTTAAAAAGGCTTTTATTTTTTTTTCTTAAGTATATAACTTCTTTTTGTGTATGCAAGCACACATGCATCAGACAGGGTTTATCTTGAAACTTGAAGCTATAAGTGCTTTTATTGATATTGGCAAAGAAAGATAAATGATATCACAAAAGGAGAAAGTGTTCATTGAGGACAATTTACACCAAACGAGTGTTAGTTATTGGATCCGTACACAAATATTAAAATTCAATAATACAATGGTTAACATCTCTTTGTACACATTTAAAGAATATTTGATACATTCTCTCACAGAAATAATATTAATGGATATATTTTTCCGTCGTTAATTATTTTAAGAAAGAGGAGCAACTTTTATCTCTATGGATAAAATTGTAAACACTATGCAAAATCACAATAATCTAGTCTTAGACACATGACTTGCGAATTATTGAATATTGAATTCATGATCGCATAGTTAGTTTCGTTTTAAATAATAAATCTACTTTATTGAACTTTCTAGTTTTACCGATTTGATAGATATATGATAATAGGTTTTAAATAGAGGATGTGATTCTCATTAGCATGAGCACTATTTGGCAAATTTTTTGTACCAGAGGCGGTTCATAATGATTATTACCCCATACTGCATACAATCAACGAGAACTATGTACATACCCGTTCGTGCATCAAACAACAACTTCCATCGTACAGCGCTAGACAAATATTACTTGACCCTTCTGGTCACAGAAAAAACAGCTCCTTAATTAATATGAAAAAAAAACACTAGAACACCCACGGTATCGAACCTCTGAAGTTGAACATACAAGATCAAGTACAGAAAATAACAAATTGACAACAAATAGAACGAAATGGCCAACTCATTACCCGTTCCACCCCACCCTACCCCACCAAAAAAATCGTAACTTTAAAAGTAAAACAAGAAAATCCACATTCTCCTCCACCCTCATCACAGTTAAGAGGGTTCTTATTTTAACTCATTTCTATTTCCAATCCAGGATATCCAACAGCCACAGAACCTCATTCTCCGAGTTAGCAGCATCACAAAAATCCATTTCAATACCAAACACATCAATAATACTGTCACTGTTGTTTGCTAAGAACAGTAAAGAGACCCAAGCCCTGATACCAGATACAAATGGATGAGTAGGAGAAAAGGTAAGGTAGTCATACGCCAAAGCCCGAAAAGCGGTTCCATCGACATAATCAAACATGGATTTGTTCAGGATGCAAGCAATCTGATCAGTATCCTTTCTGGTTACAAGCACCGAAACTGAAACAGACCGACCAAGAGGAATCGTGAATCTCGGTTCCACCTGCATCATCATCTTGTAATCTGGGTTATCGAGGTGAGACTCGAGGACATCAGAAATGCCAGGTGGCAGATTCTTGATCCCTAATCGAAGTGTAGTGCCAGAGATTGATTCAGAAAAGATTAATTTGTCATCGGACCAGATATCAAAGTAGAAGTCCAAGTCGTTGAAGGATAGCTTGGGAGGTAGGAGGGGCTGGGTACGACGAGGTTTTGAGAAAGATACAAAAAGCTTGTGGTAGCTTAAAGCAGGTGGAGGTCTCTTGAAGATAGAAGGCCATTTTTTAGCACAGATGCATTTCCAAAGGTAATCATCTTTTGCAATGTCTCTCCATTGATGACAAACAAGCATACATGAGGTTAGATCAGGGCCATCTAGGAGAGGGAAGACGGCCTTCAGAACTTCACTGTATGACCAATCTCTGCTCATTATACGAGGATGAAGGAGAAATAGAGGATGGAGGAGTGAAAATAATATGAAAACTAATGCTCAAAGATACCAATGTTGCAGGGAGTGAGCAGACTTGGTATGGAATAGAATGCCGGCGTTGTCCCTACAAAACAGAAGAAAAGTGTCATTTAAGAGTAGGGTCATGCAAATGAGTTCTCATAAAGTTTTACCTCGAAACAAAAAGCACATTTCAATAACACAAATTTTGTATTGTTGCTAGTGCGACTAGTACCACTTTTGTAAGTAAACAATACTATATTTCAGTAATGGGTGTTCGTAGGATTTGGTCGAAGATACATGAACAGGATTGCATTCCTCTTTATCCATTTATTGATGTCTACAAGTAATGCTCAAAAAGTCACAAACCAGTTATTCATAACCGGTGTCATGAGGTCAATTCTAGATAATTTAGCCATGAATTTAAGAATCAGCAAACCCCGTATTACTGGACGCTGGACAATGATGCAACGAGCCTTGACAACAAACAATCAAAGTGTTGCCTATTCAACCAACAGTTTGAAAATCGGATCAGTGAATATCCCAAAAAAACAAGAAAAGAATCTGATAGGTTGAATTTGGCAAGGATATATATAGCAGATGATATGGACAAGAAACAACAATTTTCCAAACTGATATGCGGTTGTACTACTGTCTACCGACAGGTGGAGAAAAGCAGATTAATGATAAACTCCTACAGCTATAAGTCTGAGAAATCAACTCCAAGTCTAATGCATGACAAAATTAAATATAAGGTGTATCTTACAAAAATGGACCACCATAAGAAGCTCAGCATCACAAATTGAGGTAAGGTGGTTTCCTGTGCTGATGAACAGACACTACAAAGAATTAGGATTCTAACTTATTGATGATAAGTCGAACTGAAGAGAGTAAATTCTGGTTGACATCATTACTATGTTTACTCTGTCGAGGGTACAAATTTGTAAAAGTTAGAGTATGATATACAACTATAACACAAGTTAGCAGGGCGTGAATCAAGGTTATCGATAGCGGATAGCCGGATAGCGTCGCGTAGCGGTGAGGTCAGTGTTTTCAAAGGCGCGCGCCTCACTGCGCCTCATGCGTCTTACAATGAGGGGCGGTGGCGAAGCACCCCACTTCTGATGCAGCAACGCCTTTTGCGCCTCGCGTATACCCTTACTTTGTGTAGGGTGCATGTAGTTTTATTTGTTAACATTTTCAATCTAGTCTTTATACTTGATATTACATATCCCAAAAAGCAAATTAAATCCATTAGGCATTTTTAGTAGCCTTCAATTGAGCACCATTATTAATCATTTGCTTGGATATTAGTATTGATTTAACATTTGATTTGAAAATTTATGAAATTTGCTACTATGTTGGGTGTTAGCATTAGAAATTACGGCATTATGTTATGATTTTGTAGTAAGATATTATTTATGATGACATTTTTCATGTGAATTCTAAAAACATGTTCTTTCGCGTTTGATTATATATTTTAAAAAATTATGTGGGCAGTGTGCGCCTCGCATCACTCGGGCGCACGCATTGCGTTGCGCCTTGTGCATGTACGCGTAAAGATGTTTTGTGCCTCGTGCATTGATAACACTGGGTGATGCATCGCTAAGGCTATTTGGGTCTATTGTGGCAAAATAGCGATAAAAAGCGCAAGTCAAATAACGGTCTAATTTAGATGTGTATAAATACTAAAAAAGAAAGATTAAACAAAAATCTAAAAAATCTAAAAGTACATATTTGATGATTTAAAAAAATCCTAAATATAAAATAGACATGTAACAATCACGTAATATCGAATATGACTGGAGAAATCAAAGAGTCATCGTCTTCGAGAAGAAGAGCTGGCGGTGAGACCGTGAGAGGACTACCCTAAGAGGAGCTTACGGTGAAGGAGGTGAGAGCAAGTACTGAGGTAGGTGTCAGAGGCTATGAGAAGTGGCAGGAGTATGTCAAAAATCACAGGAGATTGTGGAATGCAATTGTCAAGGGACGGGTTTACCACTTTTAAATAGCAGTCAAAAAGTAGATTTCGCATGCAACCGCCTACTATTTACCGTTATGACACACTATTGGCCGTTTTTATGAACGAAAAACGCATATTTCGCAATATGTCACCGCTATTAGGCGATAGCGTAGCGGGAAGGGACCGCTAACGCTATTAGCGCCGCTATTGCGGGGCTATTTACAGCTATTTATAACAGTGACGTGAATGCATATCAAGAGACCATGCTACATGTATTATGTAGATCAAAATGATCAACACTCCCTTAAGTATTGTTGAAATCCGAACTTGCTTTCTAAAATATCAATTTACCTCTTAACCCCCCTTATATTGATGTTTCCAAAGTGGTCATTTTATGAGCCTATAGTCAAATATTTTGTGAGCCTATAGTCAAATATTTAACAGATCGATGACGTGACGGTGACTTCATTTGCATTTTTGTATTTTCTATAATTCAAAAAATATCTTTAAATTTGAAAAAAGGACAAAGAATAGAAAAATTGATGGGAAAGGAGTTGAAAAATATAATGGTTACTGAGGGAAAGGAGATGGACTAATAAAAACCCAGACAAAATGCAAAAACATTGTCACGACCTCAATCTATTAAATATTTGACTGTAAGCTCACAAAATACCCACATCGGGCCTATACACATACTAAAAAGGGGATAATAGGTAAATTGATACTTCAGGGGGGAGTCAGAAGTTCAACAATTTTTTAAAGCGAAGTTGTCATTTCCTATTATACAATACATAAAAAGTGACGTCAAGCACGTTCTCCAAAATTAAATTATCAATAACAAGCCAATTTATAAATTCTCTAACTTTATGATAGTGGTAAGTACACCAAAATTAATAGTGGCAACACAAACATCTATTACAAAGGGGTTTATAACATATTTATAATTAAATAACAAGATACTATACACCAATCAAATCTCAACTACAGAAAGTTTCACTTGTTTCTTGAACCTAAATATCAAAGTTTTAGGTTAGACATGGCTAGGTGTCCAACTTGTCTGAAGATTTGGTAATCAACACTGGTCACACATGGGTGGGAGGCATAAAGGACCCATAATTTATAACCCCTTGAGCATGGATATAGTGCATTTAAATACGCTTCACATCCAAGGGCTCCACCCTAAGAGGGAATCCACGTGGCAAAGAACACTTCACATGCTCATGAGATAATTCTCATAACTCAACTTTTATTAAACAATGGTCTGCCTTTTAATGAGGATTACAATATTATTTATAGAAAAATATAACATGATCAAATAATAACCCTACATCAAATCTCACACCCTATTAAAAAAACTGAAATAAATCTCCATCAAATACAATCTTTAAGATCCTAAAACCCTAACATCATATCTTAAGGAAATCCTACCAAAAAATAAAAATCACATCAAATATCACTAAAATCAAAAATAATCTAATAGATCTTAGAATCTCTATCATATGAAATCTCTAAGAGGGTGCGTTTTTTTTTTGGTGGGGGTGGGAGGGGGGGTTGTTATTGGTTGGTGAATATGGGGGTAATTGGGATAAGTTTTGAGATAACACTTTCTGATGTTATTTGTAGGGGTAATAGGTTGGAATAATAACTTGTGTTACTGGTTTTTTGGGATATTGTTGAGACTATTATCCCCTCACCCCTATATAATAAAAATGTTGCCCCCCATCTCGTTTTGGCCCCAATCATGACAGTCGAACACACTAGGATATTTTGGCCCTAGCCCTCAAAATCAAAAGGCGATCCCCATTCTTTCTCATCTCGTTGGCACTCCTCTTTCTCTCTGCTCCCAACTTCTCCATCGTCCTCATCTCTCTTTCTCACCTCAGATCTCTCCAACATCCTCAAACCCTTCAGCTTCAACCTTATGTGCCTTGGATCTAGCCTTTGTCGAAGTTCGAACAAATCCTAAAGAAGGACAAGGTCTGCTGGAGAACTTTAGGCTCTTCAGGTATGTTTATGACTTGATTTTGTTACTTTTAGATTTCAAGGTCTGATTTTGGTGTGAGTTCACATTCAATTTTTTATTAAAACATGGGTTTTAGTTGAATGGTAGTAATAAGATATGATCTTCGAGGAATTGATGTTAATTTCTTGTTGAGCTGATTTGATGTCTTTCATGGTTAGTGAAAAATCTCTTCTTTAGGGATATATTGTGTAGCCCATTGACATTTGTTAGGTCAGAGGGTTTTAAGAGAAACTTAAAATTCTATATTAAGAATATGTTAAGAGGCCTTAGTTTTGTTATTAATGTTAGTTTCTTGAAAAGGTGAATTTGCATCTACTTTATTTAGGCCTTAATTTTCTTTTATACAAAAGTAAATGGAATGCCTCGTCCAAGACAACGACACTAGTTACAGTAACTCACAAGTTCTTTGAATTATTTATCATCTCAAAGATCCATTAACTAGAATGCTATATGAATGACTTCAAATAGAAATAAGTTGCTGACTATAATAAACAAGTTCAAAGTGCTGGTGGCAATTATTGACATGTTCAAAAGGTCACTCATTGTAAATATGCTTAAAAATATTGTATGTGAATCCATGTGGAATAATACTATTTTGGTTAGCTTTTAGTATTAACTCATTCTAAAGAATATGAAATTAAACTTCTAGGCTCACGATGGTATCTGGCCTGCGCTTGAGTGATTATCATTCAAGAAATTAAACTTTTTTTATACTAAGCGTATGTTATTTCCTCTCATACTCTTATCTAGCATTTATTTAGTAACGTTATTAACTAAATTTTGTTTTCATGTATATAACAGGATAGAAGATACTTCAAATGTGTCTATTTTGGTATTTGATGTGGATAATACTGATTATCTCCTCATTCTTATAATTAGCATGGCTGCACAAATAGGAGGTCTAGTTGCGAATATCTCACACTATATATCAGAGATGGAGTCAAATGTAAGGATCTTCTGACTTAGACATGGCATTATGGATGTACTTGAAGTCCAAGACGGAAAGCAGTCCACTTGACTTTCGTCGAGTATATCACATGTATCCAAATTGCTTCGTAAAGATGTGTATGGTATTGCGAGGTCACGAGCATTTGCAAGATACATGTTGTATCAGCGTCGAGGAGATGATTGCTATTTTCCTTCTCAATGCTACTCAAACTCAACGGTATTGCATTACCACCGAGAGATTAGATCTATCATGACTTGCTATCAGTGTGTTTCAATAGGGCACTCAATGCCCTTGTATCATTGGCCCATTATATGATGGCTTCCCCTCCTATCGTTCCACCAGAAAACGTCAAATCAGACTCTCATTGTCATCCTTATTTCAAGGTATTGAAGCTTCATATCACATCACATTATGTTAACGTTACATCATTATTACTAAATTGTAAATTCATTTCTCATAAATCTTAATGGAATGTACAAGACTATATTGGTGCAATTGATGAGACCTAAATTCCACGCATGGCCTATGGCGAGGACCAAGCCCCATATCATAATAGGCATGACTATCGTTTTCAAAATGTCATTGCAGCCTGCACATTTGATCTTTATATCTTAGCAGGATGAAGGGATCTACCAATGATTCACGGGGCTTGATGGATGTAACAAGTAGAAGTACATGCAAACTTCTACTCCTAGATGATAATAATCATTATTCAATTCGTTAGATTTTGTCTACCCTAACAGGTTACAATTCTTGGCTCCATACCGAGATATGAGGTAACACATTAAGGAGTTCGGCCCAGCCAATAATCGTCAGTGACCATGCAATTCACATGAGCTATTAAACCATTACCATGCATCGCTCCGAAATTGCATTGAACGGATATTTGGTGTTTTCAAGTCGACGTTCACTATTTTTAAGGGTCTAACATTTTCGTTTTCCATATGAGACGCAGAAAAGTATGGTCTAGGCATATGTCAGTTAGCATAACTTTCTAAAGTTAAAAAAGGGTAGCCCAGTGCATGAGGCTCCGACCATTGTGGGTTTTAGGAAAGGTCTGATGTACGTAGCCTTACTCTCGCATGCAAAGAGACTGTTTTCAAGCTTTGAACCCATGACCTCCAAGTCTCAAAGCAACAACCTTACCTCTGCGCCAAGGCGCACCCTCGCATAACTTTCTAAAGATAGAAAACTCAAATGATGACTTTGAAGGTTCTGATCTTCCTACCGAGGCATCATGCAATGTCGCATTGCTTGATGCTGATTCTGATGAAGACGATGATTTAGAAACTCGGCATGCCCAACGGACAATTACAACACAGTGGAGAGAAAACATGGCGAATATTGTGGGAGGACAGAACACGTAGCCCAAGGTGCCTAGAACTCAGTTTATTAGCCGTTAAATTATCTTTGTAATAATTAGGACTTTTTATAATGACTATGACTTCTATGATGGTTAAGAATTCACCTAAATCTAATTTGTTCCTCTTTAAGTAAAAATTTATTAATTAATATATGCTATTTACAATAATAGTACCCTAACTTTGATTTAATTTGTATTTAATTATTGACTGAAATATTATACATTATATTAAAAAACATATATTATTAAACTAAAAATTAATAAAAAATATAAAATAATTAAAACCTATATTTTAAAATTAATATAAAGAATAATTATATAGTTCATACAATTAAAAATATGTTATTATTATGTTAGAATAAAGGTAAAAATATTTGAAGATTACTTTAAATAATAATAATAATAATATCGTTATATAAAATTTATTCTAAAAATAATGTAATAATAAGTTAATTTGATTATAAACGGTACATAAATATCATATTTTAAAAAGATGATGTCATCAAATATCCCATTCAAATTATCTCATTATCACATTTGATTCCATTTTACCCCAATTTATCACACTCAAAATTATTTTAGAGTGTAAAATTATCCAATTGGGATAATAATTATCCCAACTAGTCTCAAAATGTCCCCACCAATAAACACCCCCCCCCCCCCCCGCCCCCACCAAAGAAAACAAAGATCCTAAAAACCCTAACATCACATTTGAAGGAAATCCTACCAAAAATAAAGATCGCATTAAACATCACTAAAATAAAAAATAAACATCATTAAAATACTAATGGACAATCTACAAGTGTCCTTCATTACACTATGTACTATATAAATATTATTCTTTTCATGTTTGCACAAATTTAAACTATTCTTTCAGGGTGAGTATAAACTTAATATGATTAGGAGTCTTAAATGCGTGCCTTAATTTGCTACTTCATTTCGTAAGTTATGCATTGTTACAACATAGTTGGTGATGAAATAGATTATCTAGCTTGAATGACACCTATTTACTTGAAGTGCTCTCATACCAGATCATTTGTATATCGACGAACAAAACAAGGAGTATGAAGATATAAATATAAACCAAAAGCTAAAAGAATTTCTACCAAAAGAAAATATGTAACTCGAAGAAAAGATAAAAATAATGTACTCGTGTTAAATGCGAACAAAAGGGACACTTTGCAAATAAATGTTATAGTAATAAAATGGTTAATATAATATTAGATGAGCTAAGTGAATATGAGGTATTATTGGGATCAAAAATAAGTGAAAGTATTAACGTAAATGATTTAGAATTTAAGTTGTCAAGTATATCTGATGACTCAGATAGCATAACCAGTGATACAGAAGAATTAACTGAATCAAACTCAAAAAACTTTTCTATTTCTAGTGAAGAAATATATCATGTTTTTATGAATCAAGGAAGCTGTAGTATTTCGAATTTTGACCCCTTATATGATACCTTTGAAGGTGTAGTCAATAACAATTTAGATGAAGCCCTAAGTACAAGCTGGTCTATAATGCCTCAGCAATTAGAAGAAATACAAAAAAACTATAGAAATTTTAAACCAGAAGATTTATATAAGATCAAAGGAATAGAAAAAATAGCTAGAAGAATATTACCAAATAAAATGTATATATTTGAAATAACTAGAGGACATAGGATATAAAGAGGTTGAAGGGTTAAATACCCTTACAATCAGAACAGCATACAAGAAACACCTTAAGGAAAAATATAGAGATAAAAACTAGTTACATTTTGGGGCAATTCAAATACTAATTAAAGGAAACTTTAGACCAGAAAATAATATACCTACATTAGCAGTATTATCAGAGAATAGGATTGATCAAGTCCATTTCATTCAACAATAGCAATGATCAGAGGAAGCCTATCCCTAGGGATGTGGCCTTTAGGGTACAACCTAACTATAGTATCACACTACATGAAAAGAGTATATTACAAACATTAATGTTATATGTTAAAATGAAAGAAATAGAGTCTTTACCATATACTGATGCCCAATCTATACAGTGAAGACATATAATGATGGTTTCTAAAACACTGCAAGTTTCATACAAAAAAGATCGAGAATTGCAATTCAACATAGCACAAGACCCAAATCTAGCCTTAGGGGGGGTTAGTCACCTAGAACATTTTAAGTAGAACTGGGATAATTGGTAAAGTGGGATAATTTTTTAACACTGGGATAATTTAGTGGAATAATGATGGGTAATTTTTAAAATGAGATAATTTGATAGGATAATTTGGTGGGATAATGATGGATAATATTATGAAGTTGCATAATTTGGTAGGATAATTTGGTAGGGGTAATGGTGGGTAGGGGTGTTCAAAAAGGTCGTCGGTCCGGGCCCGGCCCGGAAACTCGGGCCAAGTCCGGGCTCCGGGCCGGGCCCGGCCCGGAAACCCGGGCCAAGTCCGGGCTCCGGGCCGGGCTCGGGCCGCCTCTTTGGTGACTGGCCCGGCCTGGAATAGTGGTTTTTTTATTTTTTATATTTTTTTATATGTATTATATATGTATAATATATGTATATATAAATATATATAATATATATAATATATGTATATATAATATATTTTTATATATGTATAATATGTCATATGTGTGTATATATATACTCTCTCTTAGTACATAAGTATATATAAGTATACTCTCTCTTAAATAAGTATATATATGTATAAGTATATATAAGTATACTTTCTCTTATATAAGTATATATAAGAATACTCTCTCTTATATATGTATAATGTATGTATGTATTTATATATATACTCTCTCTCTCTCTCTTAGTATATATATATATATAAGTATACTCTCTCTTATATATGTATACTCTCTCTTATATAAGTATATATAAGTATACACTCTCTTATATATGTATAATATGTGTGTGTGTATATATACTCTCTTTTAGTATATATGTATATATAAGTATACTCTCTCTTATATATGTATACTCCCTCTTATATAAGTATACTCTCTTATATATATGTATAATGTGTGTGTGTGTGTATACTGTCTCTCTTAGTATATAAGTATATATAAGTATAGTATATTACAACGGCTTCCCCATTGGTCCAACGGGCAACGGCTACTTATGCGATTCTCTCTCTCTCTCTCAAGTTATAACTTATAAATATATACAATATATTTACATATAATATATGCATATATAATATATGTATATATAATATATAGTTACATAATAATTTGTAAGTATATACTAATACATAATTATATAAAATATAATAATGTTAAACTAATTTTTAGCATTTTTTATCAAAAAGAAAAGAAAAGAAAAGAAATTTAAAAAAACCTAGTTGGGAATCTTGGGATGTACTTATCTATTGTGATGCGATGAATTCCAAAATAAATTTATACTTGTAATTTGTAAATGATTTATTAATTATTAATAAAAAATTTATTTTTATAATTTTTAATTTATAATTTATGTCATTTTAAGTGATTAATAAAATTATTGTTTTTTATTAATGTTTTTGTCTTTTTTTTATAATTTTAATTTTAAATAAAATTTAAAAAAAATAAACTGGACCGGTCCGGAACCAGGCCCGATCGGGTCCGGGTCCGAGCTCAACTCGTCTTCTTTATCGGAGTCATCATCTGCATCAGCAATATTTCGTGGAGCTTCTAGTGGAGGATCATAAATATCGAAGTTCAAATCTCATAACATCATAAAGAAAGAAAAATAAGCATTTTTCAGCCATTAACCCTTTGGACCAATCTCATCATGATCGTTGAAACCAAATCAACAAATAAATGAAATGTACACAGGAATCATCCATGGCCTCTAAACAGATGATCGACAGATGAACTATAAATATCCCAATCAATTTACTAAGCCGATTTAATAATAATAGATATTACCATTAACCATTCAACATCTAATCATCAATGTGATCGCAAAGTTGCTTTCTAACTTATAAAAAAAACATAAATAGCCCGCCTATCTTTAGCACTAACCCACCAACACTATATTCTTAACCTAAACCACTGTTGTGGAGAGAAAACTTAAGATCAAACAAATAATAATAAAGTAATTTAACGTCAAAAAGCTATCAATAAAGTAATACATCTTGAAGATCTAATCATCACAAAAACAAAGTAAAGACTGAAAAATGAACGGATGATTGACTTCATGACAGAGAAATTTTCTAGGCGGAGAAACTAACCAAGAGGGAGGGAGGCGGCGTTTCACTTTTTTTTCTCCAATTGTATTCTTTCCAATATGTGGGATAATTTGAGAGAGGAGAACTTATGGTTATATATATAGGTAGTATAATTTGTGGGATAATTATGATCAATTATCCCAATTCTAATTCTAGTAGAATTCTACTTACTAACGCACCAAAAAAATAATACAGTTCTAGTTCTACAAAAGTTCTACTTGACTAACACTATAAAAAAATATCCCATTTCCTAGTTCTATGTGACTAACACCTTAAAAATTTATCCCACAAATTATTCCAGTTCCATTTTTAAGTTCTAGATGACTAACCCCCCCTTAATAAATTATAAATCAATCCTTAGAAATCCCTTAACTTTGCCTAGATTAGAAAAGTTAAGTCTAAATGCATAGAACCTAAATATACGAATAAATAGAAAAGACAAAAAAGGTTTGACCCAAGTAATGAAAATAGAAGGAAATCAAATTGTATTAGCTCCATATAGAAGTAAAAGATTTAGAGAACAAATTAATACCTCTAACGTAACTAGTCCTAGAAGGCCTAGTTTCCAATTACCCAAAGAATATGAAAACCCCTTAATAAAAGAAAAGGACACATATCCGAAGATTTAATAAGCGAAAATAATTTATCCTTACACTACGAATAAGGCATCAGATATCTGATGACGAAAAAAGAAGAAAGAAAAAGATAGGAGAATACTTAGAAAACCTATCTCTTAAATTAATAGACCCTATTTTTATAATACAGATAACGGATTCTATATATGGGTAATAATACAAACAACGCTACAAAAACTTATAAAAGTATAAGGGATAATAGATACTGGAGCAAGTTCAAATCTATTAGTTATAAATGAATCGCTTGAGGAATATATAACACAAGAGAAACCAATTACTATAGACTCCTATAATAATACCCAATGAATTATAAAACAATCATAAGAATATCATTATTTATGGTTGAAACAACCAAATAATAAATGGTTTAAAATTAAAAAAATACAAGCAAGATATATTTAGAAAGAAGCATAAAAAAAGGAAACAACAGATTTACTTATAGGAATAGCCTTTTTAAAACCCCTAATATTTAATAATAAAACATCAAAGCTCAATAATAATAAAAGAATTCAGTGCCTAACAAAATAACATGAAAGATTTACTATGTTATCTTAATACATATACTAAAATAGATGTTTTGAAAAATCTAGAAAACTATATCCCCTACAAGATATAAGCTCTTGCTGATTCAGGAGTACAAACTAGTATTATATGTCCCCATATGTATACAAAGAAATATTACAAACAAATACAAACAAAAAATTTTATGGGAATAACAACGAAAATAAATTGTAATCAAATAATAGAAAATATGACTATAGAAATATTTGATATAAATACAAAAACATATAACAAAACTAACTATAAATCTAGTTCATGTAGTAGAAAAATCAATGGTCGATTTCATTATTAGAATGGATACATTAAATGAATACGAACTGTAAGGACCATGAATTTTGATACTAGTTAAAATAATTTTCTAGTATTTTAAAATATTTAATTATGATTTTTAAAAGAGTATTTGTATTTTTCCTAATTTTCTAGGAATTTCTATGATTTAAAGTTTAAGTTTTATATTTATTTAAATGATTTAAATATTTATAAATTTATTTAGTGTAGTAAATTTTTTTGGAATTCATCTGTTGTGTTGCCGATACTATTACGTATCATTTTGAATAATACGTGGTATTATTATTACGCATATTTTCGTATAATACGTTGTATTATTATTTCATATTATTTTGTATAATTTGTTGTATTATTACTACTTTTGCATATTATCTGTCGTATTAGTACAACTTGTACGTTTTATTGTGTAGATAATTCTTCCATAATTATTTGTTTTTAAATATAAGTAATTATATTTTTGTTAATTATTATTGTTTAATTATACAATTTATAGTATTATTTCTTCAGTTACGTATCAGCGGTTGTATTAATACAACTGGTACATTTTTAATTGTAGATAATTATCCCGTAATTATTTTAATTTTTAAATATCAGTAGTTATTTCTTTTTATTTAATTTCATTTTAAAATAATTAACCCTAAACCCTAATGATATATATATATATATATATATATATATATATATATATATATATATATTCTCTCTCTCGTTTTTTATTTTTCATGTCGCCTCTCTCCTTCTCTTCTTCCCCAACCCGACCACGCCGCTCACACCGCCTCCATCTCCTTCCTCTGACCACCCCCGCTCTCGCTATCAGCCTCCGTCGTGCTCGTCGCTCCGACTTGCTCCCCTCTCCCCGTGTCACCCCTCCCCCCAACCGCCTACCCCTATCGTCACCGCCCCCACTCGAGCCCTCCGCGCCGCTTTGTCCGACCAGCTAGCACCACCGCCCAACTCCAGGCCGCCGCCCAACTCCAGACCGCTACCTGCAGCCCCCTCTCACACCGCCCGCCTCTCCTCTGCTCAGCCACCCTCTTCCGCACCTTTTAACCGAGATCCGCTGCCGATAGCAACTCCTCGCCACGCTCATCCCCACCTAAGCTCAGCCATCCAATCCAAGCTCCGCTAGCCCCGTCGGCCACCTTCCGTCGGCGCCTGAACCCGACAGCAGCTCATCTCCTTGCAGCCCCGATCGCCGACCATCTCATCGCCGAGCAGCCCCACCAAGCCTCCAGCTCCCCCTCACACTTCCAGTCCCCTCCTCCCCGCGGTCAGCCGAGCCACACCGCTATAGCCAGATCCGCTCGAGTCGCCGCCCGCCTCTCTCCTCATCGTCGACGAACTCCGACCGTAGCCACCATCTCTTGCCTCTCCTCTCCAAGCTGCCCTCGACTTCGTCGTCGAGCTGCCCCTCCTCCGTCCACCCGCCCGCAGCCCTCGTCATCGAGCTCCTCTGACGAACTCCGTCATCGTCGCCTTCACCAACGCCCTCTAGATCCAACACCGTTCACCGAGATCACGTTGCTGTCCTCGCTTCATTGTCGAACGCAGTGCTTCGTCGTCGCGCTCTCTACGTCAGATCCGACCCGTACCGCTCTTCAGACCCGTGCTCAGATCAGACCCGCGAACACACGTCGGCGTCGATTCGTTTGACGAACCCCGAGGCAAGATCTCACTTCCCTTTGACTTGTTATTTTAGTATTTATATCCGATATTAATTAGTTGCTTAGATTATGTCGTGATATTGTGATAATTGTGTGGGCTTGTTGATGAAATTGTGATTTATCTATTTATGTTAATTTGTGATATAATTATCTGCGTGGATTTGATGAATAATATTAAATAAATTGTAATTATGTGATAAATAGTATTTTCAGAATAATTATTATCAATGTTACATTAAATACTGGACGCTTCTATGCGTCAGACTTGACGCCCAACGCTTAGTCGTCTAGACGGACGCCTAAGCGGTTTCTGGTCATTTTTTTTCTTTTTATTTTTTTAATTGTGATACTTGAAGATAAATATACATATACCCAATCAAAGATGCATAAATACTAAAATATCAACACTGTTAACTAAATTGCTTGGTTTACCAATTATAATAGCTCTTTGTATGTTTATACTTCTCAACTCAAATTATAAGTTCATCTCAACAGTGAAAAACTCATTCTCAACTCAAATTACTGCTAACTTATAAGTTATTGTTAAGTTTAAGTTAACAATAAACTCAAATTACTGTTTAACTTATAGGTTAATGGAGTTTGGAGGACGTGTAAGCTACGACACATAAAATCACAATGAAGTCTTATAGGGTGCAATACACGTAAGCAGACAATGCTCCCCTAAATACTCGTAAAATCTAGGTGGGCAGCCTAAATACCGCCTAGACGCTAGGCGCTAGTTAGGCGGTCTAGGTACCGTCTAGACCTGGGCGTACGCCTAAGCAGACTAGGCGGAGGTTTTTTAAAACGGTGATTATTATGAGTTAAAAGATTTTATTTCGGCAGTGAAATCATTTTTTGATAATTATATTAATTATATTTTGTTAAAGAATTTATTAAGAACGGATCATTTAGAAAAATTATAATAATTTAAAAGGAATTATTTTGGAAAAAGAATAATTTTTGATAATTATGATGATTTAAAGGAATTCATTTGCAGAAGAATTATCTATTTAGGATTTTAAGTAATTTATGATTTTGTATGAATAGTTTAGAGGACTGGATAATAAGATATTGATGAAACCGGACTGCATGTATGTTTTTACTGTTTATAATCACATTTCACGTTTTGCATTAATTTAATATACTTAACATGTCTGTTATGTATTGTCCATATTGTATTTGAAAACCCTTAGTAGTTCATGACTTAGTGGCCTCATGCGTCATGAACAAACTTAGTGACATGTGTGAGTGAGTTGACTGAGTTTAGGTGGTGAACCCGAGTTTCAATGAGGATTATGATTGATTTAGAAAAACGAGAAGAGTTAGGATGGGGAAGTCCATGTTTATGTGATCGGATAAGACTGTTGATGTATCTTCCAGGCTCGCGCTAGTGGTTAGTGTCGCCACTAGGGTTGGTTTGTAGGGCTAAAGTGAAGTGTGTACGTCACTTTAGTCAGTGGGAATTTGATTCGTCACCCGAGTTTTGCTTGAGTTCAGACCAGCAGAAAACGGTTTATGTGTAGTCCTCTGGCCGCATGTGTAGTGGGATTGGATGCACGTAGGAGATTTATGAACAGTCAGTTATCCGTTGATATGAGCGTTGACTCTATGTGAGATGTGAACCAGTGAGTTTTAGGATGGTTAGTATTCGACCCGGTTATCATATGTGGTTAGCTTTATATCAGGTTTTAGAAGTAAATTTGCGTGTTGATTTTGTTGGATTTTCAGTTGTACGTTCTTTGTCATTTCTATTGTTATATCGTTTTTCGTATTGGGTTTTTGTACGTTTTTTTTTTGTGGGGTCTTGCCGTGTGTCATGCACGCTGACGTACACTTATTTTCTCTAGTATACGTCAGACTTAAAGAAAGAACAGGTTCAGCTGGGAGATCACCAGGAGCCAGAGGATTCTCAGCAGGGGTACCTTACAGACGGAGCAAAAGGAGTCGAAGCCTATTGTTTTCATTTATTAGTTGATGGTTCCAATTAATTTTGTAGTTCTTTCTTTTTCCATTGATCGATGTATTTTTGTATCTCTTCAGTATTCATTTGTTTAGTTTTGTATAAGGGCATGTTGACCCGAATATTATGTCTCGGACGTTATCCTATTTGTAATATGATATTTTTTATTCTGAATTTGTCTATTATATTCTTGCTGATTGTGATCGGGGACCTGTGACTTCGTATTGTATTTATTTCCAGACGCTTAGCATATTGGATTGAGAAGAAAAAAAAGAAAAAAATGATAGTGTACCTTACAGACGCTTAGCATATTGGATTGAGAAGAAAAAAAAGAAAAAAAATGATAGTGTATATTTAACAAATAGTTCACTATTTATTCTTCTAAGTATTCGGTCATACTTGCTTCAATAATCTATTTAAATAAATGAAGAGTTTTTAGTATTTGGTTCATAAATAAATAGAATTTAACATATGTATATTCGATGTTTATATAATGAACTATTTGTTTATATTTTACGCATTAGTCTTGTAAAGTTTGTTTATTACAATTCCTACGCGCCCTAAAAGCTTATTACACATAACCTACCAAAGATCAATCACTCGAGGAGTTTTTAATGCAAACCAGGACAGGGGCTCTGATCCGAAAGTAGAAGGCTCTCGAATGTGGTGCCTTCGACGCTAATCCGAATCCAATTGGAACATACATTGTTATTGATATTGTGAACTTTAGCGGTTGCCCGAATCTGAATTGGATTTGAAAGGGGAAACATGTAGATTTTTTAGTCTTCGATAACTTTTCAAGACTATGTTCAGATATGGTAGGTAGCTAATTGCACCTCGAACAACATTGTAAGACATTTATGAAGCTTCATTGGAGGATAGTAACTGACAACGGCTTGTCAAGGTGATCTCATATTTCATCGGAGATCGATCGAAGGAGATCCGTCATCAACGATACTTGATCAGATCATGAGAACTCATAAGATCATGAGAACTCATGGAAGATCTGTTGTGAGCGATCAAGGGCTCGTCGATGCGAGGCAGTAGTTTGATAGAGGTATGAACAATTCCAAAGTATTGTTCACTCATAAACAGTGATAGGGTTACTGTACATCTATGAAAAATACATTTACATGTTCTCACCGTGAACACTAATCCGATTTTAGAGGTCTTAGGGTTTTTAGGGGTATTTTAGCTTGAGTTGGATGTTGATCCGAGGGAAGATGAGTTAAGGTTAATCAAGAAGAGTAATTAAAAGTAGAGAGGTTTAGATAAAAGTACTAGTCTTCACATCTAGGAGCTTTACACCTAAGAGCTTCACACCCTATTGACGGTTCACATGCCAAATAAGCAAATCATATGCTCAATAATTTTCATAACACAATTTTCATTAAGTATCAATGTCTGCCTTCTCATTAAGACTTAAAAGGAAATAAAAGATAACTCCTACGGAAACAAGATATCTCAAAGATCCTAAGAACCAATACTAAGGAACAAAATAAAATCAGAAAGATCATAAAGATCCATCCTAAAGAAATCCTATTTAAAATAAAGATTGTATGAAATATTTCCAAAATAAAAAGATCTTAATAAATCCTAATAGTCTAAGGCCAATGATTCACGATCGTTATGCATCAGTTTCTCTTCCCTTTTTCTTTTTCAGTGTCACTCTCTCCAAAATTCCATCTTCTCTCTCGTTTCTTTCTCTCCTCTTTAGTGTGATAAAGATCCTTACGCTCCTGTTGACAACATGTGAGGGTTCCTATTGTCAATGGTGTGCAAGCATTCTTTCTCATCCCCACCCTCTCTCTTTAGTCTCACAGCTTTTGTCCTCTAGATTAGTCGGTTTGCTCAATCGGAGTTCCTTGTGTTCCCTCAAACTTAGCTAAGAAAAGCAAAGAGAAGTATAATACTATCCTCTAGATTTGTCGGTTTGCTCAATCGGAGTTCCTCATGCTTCCTCAAACTTAGCTAAGAAAAGCAAAGGGAAATATAATATTGTCCTCTAAATTCGTCTATTTTCTCAATCGGAGTTCCTCGTGCTTCTCAAACTTAGTTAAGAAAAGCAAAGAAAAGTATAATACTATCATCTAGATTCGTCAATTTGCTCAATCGGAGTTCCTTGGATTCGTTGATTTGCTCAATCAGAATTCCTTGTGTTTCCTCAAGTTTGTCCTTCCTCTCATCCTTCATCTTATCGCTACTCTCTCAACTACTCGTACTCGTCCTAGAGTCTCTCATCTACTCTCTTAACCAACAAGGCTCAATTAACTCAGGTGACAATCAAAGTTGATTTTGAAGGCTTGAGATATGATCTATGTCTGCGAGGAGAGGGAAAAAATCCCTAAAGGTCAAGGTTGTTTTCCTACTGTTTCTCTCATTTCATCTCATTTCATTCTTAGTACATCGAAAAAGTGATTTTAGTTTTAAATTTCTTTTTTGTTAATTTTCACCATTCATTACCAGCAAATAGTTGATTCAAATGTTAATTTCCTATTCATTTCGAATTAGAATTCAAGTCGTCAAGTATGAATTAAATACGAATAGTGGGGATATTCCATTTGAATTCAGTTCATTTCCACCCCTAATCCTAGTCATTGTCTCGAGAATGCACGAGATACATCTAAAACTTCTCCACCAATCAGTTCCAAATTACATAATGATTAGAAACATAGGATGACATATACAAACATTTTGATGATGTACTCAGAATACTTGATTTGTTTAAATGTTAGTTGCTAATGTTTCTATTATCATTTCATGCCAACACTTTCATGGCCTATATGTCTATATTACAACTATAATTTTCATCTTCATGTTGTTGCATTCCTCCCTCATTTCACATAGTTGTCAGGTTGCTTGCCGATGACTCCTAGGTTTGTGTACCTAGATCTAGACTCACTTCTTGCAGACATGTTCAAAGTTTCTTTAGTAACGTAGGATGATAACAATAAATCAATGATTGCATTACACGAGCTTCTTCTCCTTTCTATTCTTTAATTTATCATGTAATGCCATTAGGGACTATCTATCTATATAGGACCTACTTAGTTTCATTTCATGTTCTATTACTGCTTCACTTCAGAACATTTTAGTCATAAAAATATTTGTCAACTGCTGACAAAAGTGAGAACATTTTAGCGAGAACATTTTAGTCATAAAAAATAATTATATAATTATTTATATTTGTAGGAGGTCAACTGGTGACAAAATAACTTTTAGGGTGCAAAGCGATGCAAAAAACAAATTATATGAGAAATATTAGTAATTATGAAATACGGAAGGAATTAATGCAATTTATCCTTAAACAAAATCCTCCTCAAATAATCTTAGTAAACTACTGTAACCGGCATAATAAATGACAATTAGTTTAAGTTGTTAAGTACTTCGAACATGACATGATTTGGATAGTTTGGCCCTAGGGATAAATTTCACAAAACCCCCCAAACTTTAAAGGGTTCGCATGAAACCCTCCTACGTTTCAGGGTTTGCACAAAACCTCCCTAAACTTGCTCTGGCAAAAAGATTCCCTAAAAATGTCTATTTACCTGCCACTTATTCACTTCAAATCTACCTATCAAGTCCCCTACCTACTCTCTATCAAATCCCCTCGAGATCCTTCAAATCCTCCTACCACCTTCCCTTTTGCTCATCCTCCCTTTCTATTTTCTTCCTTGGCAAAACCCCTTTAGTCCTTCACAGTCGTCTGCTTCCTCTGCCTAATTTTCCTACTTCTCAACTTCTCCAACGTCAACCGTTTCCTCAACCTCATTCCTAGACTTCTCACCATTTTTTTTGTGCATACCTTTTATCGTTCAGGTTAACGTTGTTAATGACAATTTCTAATATTTTGAAGGATTTCATATGATTTTGAAAGTTCAACAAATTTTGTTTAATCTAGCTTTTATAGAAAACACTCAATAGTCGAGGAGCTTTTATTACATTTATCCTTTTCTACTCAGTTTTAAAACATTTTGCCATGATTTGCTTTCTTTATGACTGGTCTTGTGAAGCTCAAGACTCGACTCGAACTTGTTGAGAGCTTTGCTCAGGCTCGACCCATTAAATGAAGGATTTTGCTAATGTACCCCTTAAATCTATTATATTATCAAATTTTCCCCAAAATCTAGATATCTTCTAATTTATTTTCCAAGTCCACACTGAGTTTTTCTACAACTTTTTTTTTTTTTTTTTGCTGAGAAAATTGATGGAACCTCATTGGAGACTCGCACTTATTTTTCGCTGTTAGGAAACATAACCAGTATATTCCCTTTTCTGTTAAATTAATAGATATAATTTGGCAGTGACCAAACTATCCTTCATATGTTAATTATTATTAAGTTACAGTCTTCAAAACAAACCAACCAATCCCAACCGAAACCCCCTACACCTGCACCATCAATGACGCAAGAAAGGCTGTCGCCTCCTCCTCAAATAAGGTTCTGGTGGTGAAACAGAGCAAATAGGTCGCGCGGGCAAGCACGGATAGCTCAACTCCTCTTCCGGCTATTCCGCGACAAGAAGCATTCGACATCATCAATCTCGAGATGCAAGAACCAAGAACCGGATGCAGAGTCCCGCATCAGTTAGTTTAGCTCGGAATACTTAAAATACGACACAACAAGATCAACAAACATTGATAGTGGCAAGCAATCTAATCACTCATTCATGTTATTTTAGTGCATCTAATTAATAATTAATTAATCAAAAACCTAACCCTAATCAAATTCGGTCTCCTTTTACTCATCTCCTTCATCAAAATTCAGCCCAACCAAAATCAAACGAACTCGATTCCTCCAGATCGATAACAGATATAGAAGCAAAGAAAAAGGAAAAGATCGCACCTTTAATGCTGCGTCGAGGAATCAGTCTCCATGCAAGCCTTCGATACTCCTCTCTGTCGAGTAATCAAACGCCCCCATGCACTTCGATTTCCGAAAATTTCGCGTTTTTTGATCCGATCTGAAAGAGCGCTAGGGTTCGTTCGATGATTTGGCGACGGGAAAGTGTAATTGAGGGAATAAAATTTCAAGATTAAAAATGTAACGAGGCCTAGAAAAACTCAACGAGGAAGAATGGGGATTTGAAGAATAAATTTGTAAATGGAACACATTTGAGGGCTAGATAAGCAAAAGAACTACTATTGGGGTTTTTACAATAGTAGTCCCTTCAATTTTGGTATTTGAAATTAGTCCCTAAAATAATGGATATTGCTATCCCGGCACCTAAATCTTATACTTCTGTTTCAAATTAATCACTCAAACCAAGAGTACTATCTGAGGGATCTAATGGTGCCTTCGACCAGTTTTGACTAATTCTTGCATGCATGATCATACATTTAGCACTGAATAGAATTGAACTGGATAGTTTTTTTAATATGGGTGTAAACCATTCCAGTTACAGTTATTCCAACGCAAAAGCAACACTCTTTCTCCTTCAATCTTCCATGTGATCTCATATCCAAGTTCAAGATCAAACTCGTCTAATTGACTAGTTAAAAATAAAGTTTGAACATTTACCAATTAAGATACACAAAATAATTATTAGTTCAAGAATTGTGTTTTCTCCTGGAAATCAAATAAATGAAAAAAAAAATAAAACATGTTTTTTTCTCTAAGAATTGTAATGATAGCGGTTAATTCCATTAATTCTGTTTGTAATATTTTAAACCAAACAGAAACTATTTGAAAATCAAAGTGAACTATGGAAATCCAATTGGTTTGGTTGGTTTAATCAAGATTCACCTCCAAGTAACATTACAAGATCTAAGAATTGAGGGACCTAATGGTAATTTTAGTAATTTAAAATAATAATTTTAAAATTTTAAATACTTCAAGAATAAACCCCTTCAATATTTTGCATCTGTGTGTGTTTGGTAACCAAAGTGTTTCTTTTTGTAGTGTTTTTTTAAAAAACACCACACCATGGTGTTTATTTTTCAAACGTGTTTTCAAAACACCATTTATAGTTATTATTTATATAGCAGCGGCGCCGGCGGCGGAAGGGCGGCTACCGGCAATGACTGGACTACGACCGGCAATGAGCGGCAGGCGACGGGCGGGCGGGCGGGCGGCGGCAGGCGACGGCAGGCGGCGGATGATCGGCGGCCGACCGACCGATGACTTGTCGGTCGACGAGCAGTGGGCGGACGACCACCGGAGCGGGTGGTGGCAGCGGTGGCAGCGGCGGCCGGCCGGCCAGCGGCGACGACGGGAGGCGAACGGCCGACGGGCAGAGGCGTCAGCGGGCGTCGGGCGACCAACGGGCAGCGACGGGCGACGACGACGGCGGCGGGCTAGCGATGGCGGCGGGCGGACGACAGCAAGCGGCGGCAGTGGCGGGTGGTGGTGGCGGGCGTCGGACGGCCGACGGGCAACGACGACGGCGGGCGGGTGGCTGCAGGTGGCGACAACGACGGGTGGTGGCGGCGGGCGGCGGACGGTCGACGAGCAGCGGCGGGCGGCGGCTGACGGCCGACGGGCAGCGGCTTAGATGAACAAACGGGCAGCGACGGGCGATGGACTAGGGCGGCGGCGAAAGGGCGGTGGCAGGCGGCGACAACGGCGGCGGCTGCGGGCGGGCGGCGGCGGGCGGCGGACGATCGACGAGTAGCGGCGGCGGCGGGCGGCCGACGACCGACGGGCAGCGACGGGTAGCGACGGCGGAGTGGGCGGGTGGCGGCAAGCGCCGGCAGCGGCGGGTGGTGGCGGCGGGCGGTAGACGGCTGACGAGCAGCAGCGAGCGGCAGCGGCAGGCGGGTGGCGGCAGGCAGCGGTAACGGCGGGTGGTTGCGGCTGGCGGTCGACAAGCAGCGGCTTAGATGAAAAAACGGACAGCGGCGGCGGCGGATGACCGACGTGCAGCAGCGGGCAAGCGGGCGACGGACGGGCAGCGGCAATTAGATGAAAAAACGGAATCTCAAAACGCCTTTTTGGTGTTTTAAGAAAAGCGTTTATTTTTTGGATTTTGTAAAGGGTCAAGTCAAAAAATCGCCCCGGTTACCAAACACATTTCATTATTTTTTTTAAAAAAACGAAAACGGAAAAAACGCCATGGTTGCCAAACGCTCCGGTACAATTTGGTGGTTGGTAAAAAGCGATTTTTTTTTGGTTGAGATCATTGTGGATATTTACCTATCACAAGGGGGAAAAGACCATTAATTTATAGAAAACCATATGATGAAGAGGAACATGTCAAAGTCCAGTACAACTTTTTAAGTTCATAATGACAATAATACAATATTTTCTGTGCATGACTTTTTAATTGTTTGCACTTCGCACTGATATTTATTAATTACACTGATATCAAATATCGAATGCATTGATTTTAAATTAATCATGAAATAAATGCCATTCATCCTTTCTCTCTTCATATATAATTTTTTACGGTTTTTCTATAGAGTGGCCTTGGGCACTCTATAGAAAAACCGAATTTTTTATGGAGGTACTGTACGGATTTCGAGGTATTCATTAAAACAATACAAATAAATTCTGAGATAATTAATCAATCATTTTTCGAGAGGCAGGTAAATATCAGAGGATCGGTAATTTTTGTGTCGCATATGCTTGCTTTATTTGTTCTCAAATATAAATGTTAGATCTCACTGAATGTCTTGATTATATCTATAATCAAACTTTCTATGAAACAATACAATAGAGTCCTCTTGTAGGACCCCCGTCATCCAATAAAAAAAGGGATATTCCATATTAGTGATTATCATAGGGTATCAAGGCCCTAGGGACTACTAAATCACATAACTTATAATTATCCTAGGTTTTCACTATTTAACACTATAGTAAGTATCCGGTAGGGACGGTTCATGACATCAAATACGTACCCAAAGGATGTCAACCCTTGAATCTGTGCACAAATCCTAAAATCTAATAACCGAAGAGTTGACATTTATTTGGGTCACATTTATGCTATGAAGTAGGTGCATTTGATACTTTTCTCTCGGAATGATTGATTAATTATTTTTAAAATATATTTGCTCTATTTGGGTTCACTGTGAATTGGTTAATATGGGTCAGCTTGAACTTACATAAATCAATATCAATCAAAAAGTTATGCTCATAGAAATAATTGAACAAACATGACCATTCTAAAGGTTTTTTTTAGAGAAGTTATCCAGATTATTCATTGAAAAATGGAGGCAATATTTTCGTTGAAAAGTAAATAAGTACTAGATGATAAAGGCGCTCGTTTGACTAATCTCTAACAATTACTATATAGTTCTAATTATAGATACACTCATACAGAGTTCTCAGTAAGATGGTAAATCTTCAAGAATAACTCAAGGAATAACCAAAGCTCCTTAAATCTTTTAGTGATGACGATAACAAAAGCCGGTTTTTTGTGGGGGGTTGGAGGGGTGGTCACATTCAGTTAAGAAATAAGATTAGTTCCAATATAACATTCAAAGAGTTCAGAGGATATTGTGATTGTGACAAAAATAGCACCTTTGAGATAACTACAGTAATGATCACCTAGATCTAATTAGGGAAAACAATGGTCTACTAACTACACGAATTATTTGGTAAATATGTGCCCTTTTACTTACACTATAACCATAACCAACCAACCCTCTCCCAACACCCCCCCCCCCCCCCCCCTAAAAAAAAGAAATCCCAAAAACCAAACCATAAAAAAACTACTCCAAAAAACTTTCAACATTTTTGTAGTTAACCCACAGTAACTTTAAAAATCACACTAAACTCCCAATAACTATTGGGATTTGTAGAAAACCCTCAATTCAGATAACTCCACATAGATGACATCAGTCCACGTTTATGACCTAAATGCATAATTTGTTGGATTTTTGGTCAAAACTGCTTTCCAAAATGAGTTTTCAAAATATACTTAGTAGCCTAGTGGAAAGTTAAAGTTTTGGTGTTTCAAAAGGTCCTCTGTTTGAGGCTTGCCAATGGCAAACCAAAAAGTGTTTTATTTTAATTAATCTTTGGTAAGTTCTAGTGGGTCGTGGGCCGTGATCCGCGGGCCAATGGACCGGGGATCGGGGCTAATCGGGCTGAGGCGCTAAGTGGCACTTTGTTAGGCGCACTTTGTACTTTGCACGGAGGCATCAAGGCTAGGTGGCACCCTTTGGCGCCACGTTGGCTGCCGCTATAGTCGCCACGGAGGTCGCTTCGTAGCATGCGGACGAGCTACACATTCGCACGAGGGTGTGACCCTAGCATTCTCGAGATCAGACGATGCTCCTCTGTTCGACGAGGTTCGCCTGTTTGACGAGTGTTTGGTGGGAAAATTCGAAGAAGAAAATTGAGAATAAAAATGTGTTATTCTCTCTAATTGATTTAGATAAAGAATGATTACAACGCTCTCAATACAATTCCTCTCTAATTAACTTAGAAAAAAATTACAATCTTCTTGTATCGGAATCCTAATTTACAAAAGAGAAGAAGATCGACGGAGATCCTCCCCTTTGTTTTAAATTGGGTTCTTCACGGTAGCGATGAGATGCCTCCCTCAACGTCCGTATCGAGTTTGCTTCTAGTTGACGATCCGGCATTTCACCTTGTTGGATTGAAGTTGATAAAACTTGTGTGGCAAGTTTAAAAATAACTCTTAACGTGTTTAAGAACTCTGTGCGAGTTTAAACTGTGTAACAAAGTTGATTTGAACCGAAATTCGGTTAATAAGCCTAGTATCAAAGCTCCTTAATCTCGGTTGCTGAAGAACGCTCCAAGCTATTTGTTGATCTCCAGATCCAAAAATGCTCAAAGATCCCCAGATCTGATCTGCTGAATAGATCTCTCTTGATCCTCAAAAAGTCATCCCTTAACTCAGTTGAGTTTGTTAAGATTTATAGGGGGTTAAGGGGTGTAACTACCCCCTTAATCCGCTCCTAGGTGGGGGAGTGATCCCCTTAAATCATGAAAAACAGTTTTAAAACCGTTCAGCTCGTATTTGAACGAGTCAAACATAAAATCCACATTCTGGCATGAATTATGTGCTCGAATGTAGCGTCTGGAAGCTTGGACGTGGCATCCGGAAGCTGCTTTTGTAGTGGTTTGGAATCTGTGTTTGCAGCTTGGAAACTGTGTTTGGCAGCGATTAGAAGCTGCGTTTGGTAGCTATTGGAAGATGCGTTTGGCAGTGATTGGAAGCTGCGTTTGGCAGCTGAATCTGAGTTGTGTTTGCGGCCAGGTCTGAGCTGTTTTTACATTGCTTTAAATCTGGAACGATACCACTTGCGTTTTGATTTGAAGAGACCGTTAATTTGTAGTATCTTTTGCTAGACCGTAACAAAGGTAGTCATCTTATAAACTTCGTCTTGGCTCCTTGAAAATATTAGAGTCATTAGATTGTAACTCACGATGTTGATTGTGAATGCTATTGAATTAGAGCTTTCATCGATTGTTGTGAAGGTTGTCAGATTGTAACCTTCATCGATCTATATAAAAGTTTTTAATTATAGCCTTTATTTGTTGATATAAAAGTCATTTGACTGTAACCTTCATTGTCGAGTTGACGATGCAGAGGTTATCAGTTTGTAACTTCCATCCTTGGTGTTTAATAGGGATTAGCTATCTGGAGTAATTTTTTAGACAGCCTACAGAACCCCCTCCAAAGTTTTCGAAAGTTCGCGGTTGATTGGAACAAATTTTCGGAATACTTTGGATCTCTAACTTGGTTTGAGATTTGTTGTTGAATGATGGTTCACTATATCTGTTTTGAAGATATCGTGAACTTGGTTGTGGAAATTTGCTGTATATCGCAGTTTTGCTTCCTGTATTTAGCGACTTCTTTGCTAACTTCCTTAGGATCTCCTTTGGTAAAGATCAAACTCACACTCCCGACGATCGTGTAGAAGTAGTTAAGGAAGTTCTGATCTCCTTAAACCAAACAAGATAACTTTTGTGTCTTGATGATAATGAACTTAGTCAAACAATCTAAAGCCCAAGTCATTATCATTAGATCCATTAGTAGGATCGACTTTTTCCTCTTTTTCAGCAACAATAATAATAACATTCTCAGCCAATGCAACAGGGGCGATAGCGATAACGAATTTGCTTTGATCATTGAGATACTCCTTCAACTTGTATGAAGGTGTAAAAAGATTCTTGTAGGTATTGATGAACACCCAAGGCGCAGCTGCAAGAGTTGGATAAGAGAAAGCCAATGACAACGAAGCAACCATAGAAACACCAGCTACAAACTTGTCAACAAGGTCATCCTTAGTGAAGTTGAGCACCTCTAGGCTGAAGATAGATTCATTGTCATAAATAGAGAGACATATAGGCCTATATGAGAAGGACTTTATCCTAAGTCTGGCAAGGAGGGCAGCCTCAGAGGAGCCCACTTTTTCTCCTTTCTTGATCAACTCAACTAGGATAATGATTTAAATAATATCCTTATTAATTTTAGTTGGAATGTTAAGCCATTTAAAAGGATGAGTTACGCAAAGGATCGAGCTCGATAGTGTCAGCGATATCAATTACAACCTGTCTGTACTCATCCAAGAGGCTGCATATCTTCTTGTTGTAAATTGGTTTCTTCTCTGCTTTCGTCACCTTGATGACCATTGCTGAAGATGTATAATAGCCCTGTTGGTTAAGGCAGATTAGTGCATAAGAAGACCCTACGTTTTTGGAGTTGAAACGCAGGAGGAAGCCCTGCGTTTTTTTAAATCTGAGACGCAACAATAAGCATCTGAGAGTTCAACTGATTCAGTGTGAATGCACAGATTGCGTTTGGGTTGAATTTTCTCCTCAAATCTCATTCTGAATTGACAGCTCATCGCTATCTATAACTAGATCGTCAGGGTCACGTCAAAAGTCATTCTACTTTCTACTACTATTCATCTTCTCCAACAAGCCCAACGAAGATTTTTGTTTCAATCTCCAACGATTTCCGTGTATCTTCTTCACCAAGATTGAGATGGCTCCCGGGAAGAAAGTCGCTTCCAAATCGAGAGTCGCCCTTTCTCAGGGTGCACCGTCGGCCAAAGCTGTCGGTGATGCTCAGACGACCGCACCGCCAGCGCAGGCTCCTTCAGTCAATGGTAAGCTTGGGCAGTTTTAACTTGTTTTGACAAGTTTTAAACTATTAACGCTGAGTGAAAACTCACGTTCCGTCATTAAAACACAGAGGTTATCCTTAGTGTTTCTTAATTTAGAACGCGGTTTTGGGACCTGCGTTTCGAGTTTACAACGCAAGTCTGGAACTTACGTTTTGAAATTACAACGCATATCTGGACCCTACGTTTTGAAATTTACAACGCATGTCTGGACCCTGCGTTTTGAAATTTACAACGCATGTCTGGACCCTGCGTTTTGAAATTCACAACGTAGGTCTGGACCCTGCGTTTTGAAATTAGGTCTTTCCAGACTTATCATTAGCTTCACATTAACTGGTTATCTCTTCATTTTGTAGTGCACTATTCCAACGAGCCTCTTTCCTTCAATCATTACTTCGGTCATGCGGGAGAATCTTCAGTTTCCATTTTTAGTATCCTATATTGCAGGATACTAACAAAGAAAGGGCTAAACTTATTACCCAAGCTTCTCCTGAAACCCTCAGATCGCTGGTTACAGATGCCAAATTTAAGACAGCTGAGCGTAAAGTTTTAAAGAAACCAACCTTCATTTTTGGAGATTCTGTTGCTACAGACCCTAAGATGATGTTTGAAGGGAATTACAAGTGGCTGTGGATTGTCGATGATCGTCACCTTTTTCTACCAAATCTGGAGCGGATGTGACCAATCTCTTACTATCGATGTGCTTCCGTTCCGCGATCTATGGATTGGGAACTTGTCCAAGAACAAGGTGGTGTTCTTTCTGGCCATCTTACTCATCACGGTGTTCAACTGGCTAGCTTCAATTACTTTTTACCTTTGAAGCCTAGTTTAGTTAAGAAGGAGCATCCTATTGGTGAGCCTGCTAAACTGGCGAACACGTTCTTCAACAAATTTATCTCTGTGCAGGGAGAGTTCCTCACTCAAGACTTTAAAGCTCCGACATGGGTTCATTCTAGCAAGACAGAATGGTGGACTCGTATGGTAAATTTCGTCCTAGAGGAATTGGAGGAACCCCTTAGGATCTCTGACCTGAGAACCCCGATATTGGCCGCTCGACATGGGATTTCTCCAAACTATAGTGGCCTTTTCGCCATGTTGGAGTTCTACAACCCTCATACCGGCACCTTTTTCACTCCTGCTGGTGAGTTAGGTTTTACACTCCATGAGATGTTTAAGGTCTCAGGGTTATCATTTAGGGAACTGCCCTACGAAGAGTTTGTTCCTGGGAGCAAAGAGTTGGAAATTTTGAAAAACGGTGCTCCGGCAATATACGACACTTATTGGGAGTTAATATGCCATTTCCAAATCTGTGCACAAACTATCGATAATCGAGTGGTGTTAAGCAGGGACAATGGGCTGAGTACCTCTTCCAAAACTTGTTTGATAAGGATGCAGAAGTGACTCGCATGGCTCCCAGCACATTTGAAGAAATCAATGAGCGCATTGAGGATGCTACCGCCCATTATACTTGCAAAGCTGAAGATGATGTTTTTCCTGCATTTGAAAGTTTTCATTATCAAGCGGAGGTCCCAATTTTTGATATGGCTCTGTTTGCCGGCTTCCTCACTCTATGGTAAAAACGATGTGTAGTGCCTACTAGACCTGTAGATGCAATCACAATGGAGGTGTTATACCCCGCAGTTCTCCTGGCTCATGGACGACCTCTGAACCTTCTTTCGGCGATGGTGAGCTGATGCAGTATAAACATATACCAAAAATTACAAGTGCACAACTAATCAAGTTATAGTATAAAAAGTTATCAATCCCACGAGGAAGGTGTTTGTAGGAGAAAATTAGGTTCAATTTTTTCGCGGGGAAAATTGTGTTCTTCTTCATTGATTCCATTGTACACTTTTGTAATAGTTTATCGATTACAGAAATCCGGTCTTTTTATAAGATCCGGTTACAATGAAAAATCAAAAAGAAATGAAAAAGATTACAACTTTCTTTCCTTATTTGCCGAACAAATCGCGAGCTCCTGTTTTACGGTCACTCGCTTGCGTCGGTTGTTTACCTGCGCCGGGATTTATCCGTGGACCACCGCTAGATCTAGATCTGGTCGGATCTACACAGTATAACGGGTATTATTTCACCAAGGAAACAATAGCCGGAGGGATTGTTTCACCAAGGAAACAATCGCTCAAATCTCGGGATCAAAGACCAAGCTTTGATCCGGAGTATAACGACGTAGATCTGAGATCCGATCCTCTCGAACACCTACCTTATTTGGCGTTGACGATCACCGAGTATCAGATCTGAATGAGTGAGTCCTCGAAGTCCTAAAGTTGAGATCTTTTTTAGATCTGAGTCTTCAATCCAGCAGGGCTTCGCCTCTCTCTAAAAATTCCAACCCTTTAAAATGAACAACCCCCTCTCCTATTTATAGCCAAGCGTCACTGTGCCCGTGCGCACGTGTGGCCAACACACAAGAGGGGGGGAGAGAAAGAGCCGGCCACCTCAAGGTGGCTCGGCTCATGCCGAGCCACCCTGAGGTGGCTCGGCCTTGGCCGAGCCACCCTAGGGTGGCTCGGCTTGGGCCGAGCCACCTTGGGGTGGCTCGGTTTCGGCCGAGTCCCCCCGGGTGTTTTGGGTTCCGTCGTTCGGTTGTTGCTTTGTCCGTGATTCAGGTTTGTGGTTGACTTGGTCTGGAATCGATTTGTTGACTTGATTCTCGATTTGGCAGTAAATCCACTTCTGAGTTCGAGTTCGAAGCTGATCTTGATTCGATCGCGATTCATCCGAGTCCGTTCTTAGTTGGACGACTCACTGACTCCCCGAACCGTTGGATTGATTCCGCACGCGAATGCATTTTGTTGATCGCGTGCAATTTGTTGACCTCGTCACCTCGTCACTCGATGGTTCGTTGATTTATCGATTCCTCGTATCGAGCTGTGCAAAGGGACCTATAGGCAATTTTATACGCCTACAGATACCCCCTCTAAAGTATTTCAGTCTCGTTCTTTTATAGAAGAGTCTGGAATACTTTGGATGTGATTGTCCCAACCTTTAGTCGGTGTAACGGGACTTTAGAATGGCTTTTGTTCTGGATTCCTTCAATTCCTTCAGGCTATTCGGTGCTTTGTCGAACGTCTGTAAGGATTCCGGTGCTGCATTTATTGTCTAACCGTTGTCGAAATTTTGAACTTGAAGTCGATTCTTGATTTCTTGACTTTTTAGCTCGAGTTGGTTGCTTCAACATAGAACTGATCATCGATTGACGGTGTTGTCCGGCGTTTGAGCTTCATTGCGATGCGTTGTCCGGCGTCCAGGCTTCATTGCGACGTATTGTTCGACGTCCGACACAGTTTATACTCGTACGTCTTCTGGAGTATACACAGTTTAAGCTCTTAAGGTATTGGAGCGTGGCAGATACTTGAGTCACGAGACCAATTCATAAAATTGATGCGTCAATGACTCGTATTTATAGAATTTTTGGCAAATTCTCAGCCATCAACGGGTTTGATATGCTTTTACTGACTACCGTTTGAGTCGGGCTAGCATGCGGATTGTTTAAGTCCGTTCCGCATGTGACGTTGAGCTAAAAGAGTTAACCCTTTTAGTACTACGATATTGAATATGTAGACTTCGTCTTTCTCCTGTGAAAAGACTAAACAGTAACGTGTATGAGACGTTGACTTAGGATTTTTGGCAAATCCTCAGCCTTCAACGGATTTGACGTGCTCTTACCGATTACCGTTTGAATCGGGCTTACATGCGGATTGTTTTTAACCCGTTCCGCATGTGACGTTGTGCTAAAGGAATAAACTCCTTTAGACTTTGTGCTATGATGTTGAATACATAGGCTTCGCCACTTGTTACGGGAATAGGCTACCCGGCGACGCGTGTTAGGCGCAGACTTATCCCTGCTTAGGATTCGGGATAAAAGTTCCCAGAATTACACTCTGGTGTCTTTTTCACTCGGTGAAAGACTAAACCGGCGACACGTGTTAGGTGTCGGCATATCCTTTCTTAGGATTCAGGATGAAATTCCCCATGCGTGTAAGGCATGGATTTTGGTGTTATTAATAACAACCTGCCACAATGTTGAATATGTGGGTGGGTGTTCTTTTTAACGGTTAAGAACTAACCGGCGGTGCGTGTTAGGCGCAGACTTATCCCTGCTTAGGTTTCAGGATAAAATACCCCAGAATCGAACTCTGGTGTCTTTTTCTACGGAGAAAGACTAAACCGGCAGCGCGTGTTTGGCGCAGACTTATCTCTGCTTAGGATTCGGGATAAACTTCCTAGGATGAATCCAAGATTGATAAACTCTTGGAAAAGGTTAGTGTGGGAAAGGAAGAATTTTATATTCTATTCCCAATTGGAGAGGAGACTTGAGGTGGGATCTCCACCCCCAGAATCCGGAAAGGTAAAACTAAGAGTGGGATCTCCACTCCGAGAATCAAAAAGAATCGGATAACCCTAACTGTCGGAAGGTTTGATTACCGAACTAAAGATGAATTTCTCATTTATCGAGAATGAATTGTGGTTTTGGTCCTAACTGTAGGAAGGTTCGACCAAGTGGGGGGTTTAAAACGATCCTAACTGTAAGAAGGTTTGATCGCTCGATTTGTGGGCCTCTCGTTCATTGAAGGAATCGAGAGGGGATTTTGGTTTTGGCCCAACTATAGGAAGGTTTGACCAAGTAAAAGTGAGAGTGAGAGTACAAATCACTGTAGGAGTGTTGACATGTACAAATCACTCGGAAGGAATTCCCGGTGTTAAGTTATAAGGACTTAACACGAAGGGATTTGACAATTCGTCAATTATATCCGGACTCTAACAATAAAAGTGTTGGGTGCACGAACATAGCAGAAGTTTGAATGGATTAAACAGGAAAAAATTTTGGCGGTCCCGTCGTCAATTAGTTTGATCGGTGGGGGATTCCGTGGTGGAGACTATGAGTCGTCAAACACCAATGAGATTTTTGTGAGGGAAAATTGATCCAATGAAGTGATCGGATTTCATCTCAGCAAAAGAGTGTTCGGAAATTAGGAGTTTAGTGTTTATCACTTTATTCATCATGACCGGGTTATCCCTAAGAATATTACATTTAACATTCTTCCGGGAACTTCCCGTTACATGAATTATCCACCCCCAGCTTTCCTTGCGAAACTAGGTTTATCATTGTATTGGCTGCACGATCGGGTTATCCTTAAGAATACCATGCATGGCACTCTCCAGGAACTTCCCATGAAATAGAGGAAATAGTTTAGACTCATATACCTATTGGAGTATCAGGGAGCAGTTTAACCTCTTATACCGGTCGGAGGATTGAGAAGCAGTTTATACTCGTATACTCTTCGGAGTTAAGGAAGCAGTTTATACTCTTATACCGGTTGGAGTGATGCCGTTTTCAACTGGCTCACTCTAGCGTTATGACACCGGCTTCAACCAAGGTTTGGATGCTATTCTTGAGTGTAAAGCACGCCTTGGTTGGGTGAAGGATCCTCCTGTGGTATGCGTAGTACTTCGGATCCGTAATATCGTCAGCTTCCTCCTGATTCGTGATCGGTGGGAGCTTGATCTTGTTATTGTCAAGGAGGGATTTGAAGATGGCTGGAACATCTTCGTCCTTGAAGGAGTACTCTTTTTGAGGCCTCTGATCCGAAGTCTTTTGCTGCCTCCGGGACTACTGTTGCGATGTTTGATTAGCGTCGACAGTCGTTGCGGGTGTCTTGCCCTTACCACGGGAGGCAAAGTTCGAATTCGGAGGATTAGTCGTCGATTGACTCCTCTCGGCCTTCTTTCTTTGGAGGAAACGTTCGGCTTGTTCACCGCGCACCTTCAAGTCTTTCCAAGTATTGGACGGTGCTGTCCCCATTGCTTCCAACACGTCCAATGCGAGGTTGTTGTGGCAAGTCTGGAGAATGAACTCCTCGGTGATTGGGTCCCGGCAATTCATCGCCTTGTTCCGGAACCTTTTGACGAAGGTATCGACCAACTCCCCGTCCTTTTGTTTCTCGTCGAGCAACGTTCCGATGGATATCTCGGTATCGTCGTCGAAGAACTTAGCGAGGAATTTTGTCTCCATGTCGTCCTAACTATTCACGCTTCCTGGCTTGAGGCGGCGATACCAATCAAAGGCGGCTCCGCGAAGAGTGCCAACGAATGACCGCACCATCAGAGGCTCATTGCCGGAGATAACACCCAGGTGCGATTTGAAATAAATCAAATGCTGAGTGGGGGAACCCTTCCCATCGAACGGCGTGAAGTTGATTAGACTAAACTTCGCCGGATAGGGGATTGATTCCCACTCTCTTGGGTATGGACAAGGAATGCCCGTTTTCTTCACCTCTTGAGCAGAAATCAAAGTATTGATCTTATCCTCGAGGTTTTTGATCTTCAGGTTTTCACCTGTATCTTCATTGGCATCCTCGTTACCACCCCCTGCATTGATGGGAGGGTTATTGGCGTTATGAATTTCATCTGCACCTGTGTCCTCATTTTCCAGATTGTTCTGGTTACGACGACTTGGTTCGCCTTGTTGGTTCCTCAGTGCCTGGATTTGTTGCTCATGCATCTCTCTCATGGTCTGCATGGCCATTTTCATTTCAAACCGGAAGCTCTCTTATTGTTTAGCCATGGCTTCTTCGAGCATCTTGGCCACTTGTTCCGTGCTTATCATCAGTGACTCACGGGGTTCCCCCTCACTGGACACTGTATTATCTGATGCGATCGCAGAGCAGGTACCCGACTCTTCACCTTCTGAAGGTAATCTTTTCCGAACCCTACCATAAGTTCCTCGTGCGATGGCTCCAGACTGCAGACGGGTTAGACGCAGGGGTGCCTTCAGAATCGACTCGAGATCATCCCGTGCCGATGTTCCTTTGCTGGTCATGTTAGCGATGACCCTCGGAAATTCTCCATCTTCAACCGCCCTTCTTCTTTGCCGGAAACGCCTATGCCTTGGCTTTAGCGTTTCGGTACTGAGCCTCTCGAAAACCGAAACTCTTTCGGGGACCGTCTTGGTGCAATTACATTCAGACAATACCACCCGAATGAGTTTGGAACAGGGACATTGAGTTTCGAGCCTACGAGGACTTCTCTTTCTGGCTCTGCTCATACCCCCAGCACGATAGTACAGCTCGTCCGTATGAAAGTCGGAGCAACCCATCGTGTGTTGGCACGATTTCTCAGGTATAACGTAATCATCATCAGACGATAACGTTTCCTTCTGAGGGCGAACTGCCTTCTTTGGGCTTTCAAAAGTTACACGCCTCAAAACGCGCCTTTGTGGGCGTGAATTCTCGACGGGCTCCTGAACTTCAATACGCAGCGTAGTGCGTTTGGTTGCCCTGATTTCCTTATCATACTGAGGGTTGCGGCGACCCCCAGCGTGTTGAATCGTTCGGGACTTCCTCATCGGACCCAAACGTTCCTGTGGCGGAGCTTTGCCTCGTTCTTTAGAAAGTGGGCTGAGGCGTTCCAAAACTGACTTCTTTCTCTGGGATGATTCTGCGTGACCTCCCGGAGTACCCATGGGAATTGTCGGCGACTTAGTTTGGTTTGCTAGAGGTTGAATCTGCTTCGAAGGCTATGAAGGTTGCTCTTTGGTCTGAATCGCCACTTCGGACTTCGGCCTCCAAACCTTACGTGTTGATGGCGGCTTCTTGGCCACCTTCTTCTGCAGCCTTCTACGGGCTTCTTCGGCTTGTGCCCGTGCCTGCGCTGATAGTGCGCGGCGTTTGCGAATGCGCTCCTCGAGTGTCGAACGATTCCGTTTGACACAGATCCATTCGTTCATTGGCAGCTTGGAGAAGCTGCCATTCATCGGTGATTGAGGCTGTTTGCCTCCCTTGTTCTTCGGACTCGCGTCACGGCGGATTCCATTGCCTTCGCGAATTCTCGGGCCAAGCGTTGACGTCGCCTTTGGCGGGCTCTCTTCGAGACAGACACTACTCCTTTGGTGATGGAGGAATTGGCAAGAACCGGCTTGACCTGGTTGGAAATTGGAGGGATCTCACCCAATGTGACTTTGGCATCCAGCGGGGCGAGATCTTCGTTGGTATTTTTAACTTCTTCATACCAACGAATTTTTCTCCTGGAGGAGAACTTCCTGGACTTGTTGGACTTGCGAGGGGAGGTAGATACGGACGAGGATGACAGATACTCCTCGAACTTTTGTTGGTCGAATTCATACTCGACCTCCTCCCCGACCGGGATCGAGATCCGCGGCTGCGACGCAACGATCTCGGCAGCGAGATCGGTGGCTCCCACTGTGATCGCCAGATTGTTCGCGGGGAAAATTACGTTCTTCTTCATTGATTCCATTGTACACTTTTGTAATAGTTTATCGATTACAGAAATCCGGTCTTTTTATAAGATCCGGTTATAATGAAAAATCAAAAAGAAATGAAAAAGATTACAACTTTCTTTCCTTATTTGCCGAACAAATCGCGAGCTCCTGTTTTGCGGTCACTCGCTTGCGTGGGTTATTTGCCTACGTCGGGGTTTATCCGTGGACCACCGCTAGATGTAAATCTGGTCGGATCTATGCAGTATAACGGGTATTATTTCACCAAGGAAACAATAGCCAGAGGGATTGTTTCACCAAGGAAACAATCGCTCAAATCTCGGGATCAAAGACCAAGCTTTGATCCGGAGTATAACAACGTAGATCTGAGATCCGATCCTCTCGAACACCTGCCTTATTTGGCGTTGACGATCATCAAGTATCAAATCTGAATGAGTGAGTCCTCGAAGTCCCAAAGTTGAGATCTTTTTTAGATCTGAGTCTTCAATCCAGCAGGGCTTCGCCTCTCTCCAAAAATTCTAACCCTTTAAAATGAACAACCCCCTCTCCTATTTATAGCCAAGCGTCACTGTGCCCGTGCGCACGTGTGGCCAACACACAAGAGGGGGGGGGGAGAGAAAGAGCCGGCCACCTCAAGGTGGCTCGGCTCATGCCGAGCCACCCTGAGGTGGCTCGGCTGCCGAGCCACCTCAGGGTGGCTCGGCTTGGGCCGAGCCACCTTGGGGTGGCTCGGTTTCGGCCGAGTCCCCCCGGGTGTTTTGGGTTCCATCGTTCGGTTGTTGCTTTGTCCGTGATTCGGGTTTGTGGTTGACTTGGTCTGGAATCGATTTGTTGACTTGATTCCCGATTTGGCAGTAAATCCACTTCTGAGTTCGAGTCCGAAGCTGATCTTGATTCGATCGCGATTCATCCGAGTCCGTTCTTGGTTGGACGACTCACTGACTCCCCGAACCGTTGGATTGATTCCGCACGCGAATGCATTCTGTTAATCGCGTGCAATTTGTTGACCTCGTCGCCTCATCACTCGATGGTTCGTTGATTTGTCGATTCCTCGTATCGAGCTGTGCGAAGGGACCTATAGGCAATTTTATATGCCTACACAATTCTTATGTTGTGTGCGTGATAATTAGGAGTGATGATAGATGTGATTATGGAGAGATAGAAAGAATGAGAATGATTGTGTGTAAAAAATAATATTGAGAGTGATAGATAAAGAATAAATGAAATCACAAGGAAAAAAAGGAAAATTGAAGGAAATAAAAATCAAGAAAATAAAAGAAAAAGAAAAATAAAGAAAGAAAAGAATGAGGGTTCAATTAAAGATATGAGGAATCTAGAATTGAACCCACCTCAAAAGAAAAGGAAATTCCCTAGAGGGTTCTAGCCTCAAGGCGAATCAAAGAATATGAAAATAAAGAAAAATAAAAACTAATCCCAAGAGGGTTCTAGCCTCAAGGTGAATAGTATAAGAAAATAAAATATAGCTACAAAATAAATTACAAAAACTAAACTATAAAATAAATTGCAAGAATTAAATACGAGAAAATAAATCTACTCTAATTAAGCATGAAATAAATCTAAGGCAAGAGGGTTCTAGCCTCTTGGCTATTTAAGCAAGAAAATAAAAAGATAAAATATTAACAAAGAGGAAATTTACCACCCAAGAGGGTTCTAGCCTCAAGATGAAAGCAAACCTCACTCTTGATCTTCATCTTCATCCCATCTTCATCTTCTTTATCAAATAAAGAGAAGAGAAGAAAAATATGAAGAGGTGAAAAAATTCTTTTATTGATTGTAACAAAAAGTTACAAATTTGGAAGGTCTTCTTAATTAAGAGTAACCCTCCTCTCCAAAAGGAGTTACAAAATTTTTCATACCCCTAACCCCTCACTCTCTACCCCTATTTATAGTAAACATCAGTAAATGAGAGCCATTGGATCAAACTTGAGCCCCAAGATAAGTAAAATCAGTCATTGACTCACGCTACAGTAAACTAGCATCGATGTTGGTTTCGATGCCAGCATCGATGCCTCATATATACCCACTATATCCAAATTCTGATTTCACAGATAACTTCGTCTTGTCGAGATAGGCAATTTTTTATATATTATATATTAAATTCCGCCTTCCAGATTGGGAGATATCATCGTTTCCTTGTGGCCAACCATTTTGAATATGATTTCTTTTTATATTGGATTTTTGATTTTCTCCGGCTTCTACAGGCTACTCGGCTTGATTCTGGGCTTCAATAAAATGTTATCAAATGAGGAAGTTGGAGTCTTTTGGGCTTTTATTCATTATTTCTTCATTAACCTGCAATTAAAGATAAAAATAATTATTAGTGGTATATTTATTCTTGTAAAATAGATAATGAGGGTATAAAATTATAATAAAAATATAATTATTAAATACCCTCATACCTAAACTTTTTTTTAGTCCTCTAGCAAAGAAAGAAAAATCCTAACTCACTTTCGCAGGAATCGTGGTTGTATTTAGCGCATACAAGCCTTTAAACCCTTAGGTTACCCTAGTGAACGAGTTGTAGTCTCGTGAGGGTTTGCAGTGAATATACCCACAAAATTTAGTCAACTTGCTAATTTAAAGAAGTCAGTAAATAACTAAATTTACTTGATAATTTTAGACAATATAATTGAAGCTAGTTATTACTCAAGAGAACGTTTTTATATATAACTCTAAGGTAAATTTCATAGAAAATCTTCTCATTATAGCAATTTAAAACCAAGCCAAACTTAAAATTTTAATTTAAAAGTTTTGAAAGGACATGCTAACTCTTTGTTTTAAATAATTTTTAAGTTGCTTGATCAAAAATATTTTTCAAGACCATATATACAAATATAACTATATATATAAAATATTTGTTAGCAAATTTTTTTCACTCTTTCTTCCTTGGTGATTTTTTTCTACTTTAACAGGTTTTCTAAGTGACCATTTAACGAGTTTTGGGCTAATGGATCGTAACCCAATTGGGCTTAGGTCATTAAGTATGAAAATACTCATTGGGCTTAATTACTCGGTCAACTTAGGCTTTATTAGATAGAATCACCTTGAATTTAATAGTTTTTTTTTACATTTTTGGTGCTCATTTTTCGCACTCTTCTTTGGAAAAGTTAGTTTATTTATTTATTTTTTAAAAATATATATATATGTATATGTGTATATATTCTGAAAAATATGTAGATCAAGACAACTTAAAAAATTATTTTCAACTCTAAGTTAAGCATGTAACAATTTCATTATTTTAATTAAAAAGTCTAAGTTAAGGCTTAAGTAAAGTATACTACTTTAAAAATTATTTCTTAAAAAATTTATTTAGTGTTATCATAAAAGATAAACTTGAGTATATCACTAATTAAGGATTAGAAATTTTAAAATTTATCAAATTGATCAATTATTACTTAACTCTATTAATTTGGCAAGGGACAATATTTTTATGATTTTTTAAAGGAAAGAAGAGAAAGAAGAAGAAAGAAAAAAAGTTATGACAAAAAAATATGCAACAAAAAAAGAGGAAAAATAGCTACTTCCCACCCCCCACACCTAAATTTTATATTATCCTCAATGCAAACTTTATAATGCATAAAGTAAAACAGATAAGAAGTGAAACACTTATATTTAGTCTGCTAACCTAGATGATAAAAAATTTGTAATTACCTTTGGTGTGAGGAGAATGAAATCCAAAATTTATTCTTTTTTTAGAAATTTTTCATATATTTTTTCTCTTTTTTCATTTTATTCATTTTTCTTCTTTTTTTTCACTATAATAGAACAAGAAACTCTCAAATGAGAGAAGAATAAATTCTTTTTATTAGTATGAGACAAAACAAAACAAAGAATGTAGAATGAAGGATTCAACATGAAAAGCTCATATTCTACATTAAATCCTACCTTATTGCTAAAAATTCTCCCTCGGATTTTAAACAATTTCAAAATGATAAAATCAATGATGTGCTTAAATTCCAAACATTCCAGGGTATTCAATAATTCATGCAACAACATGAGGTAGGTATTATTGGTGTCATGCATTTTGAATTTCTTAATAAACTTAGACTTTTGATTTGTAAAGTTTTGTTTTCTAGCAATCAATTCTTCTTTAACAATTTCCTCAACCCTAAGATTCAAGGTTGAGGTGTGAAAATTTGGTTGTTGTTTATTTTCCAAAAAGCTACGTTCATTAAGAAAGAGTTCTTTAAAATTCAGTTCACAGCAGCAAATGTTTAACACAGTTTCCTTATTCCGATAAACCTGATCTACTTCTTCTAAAAACTCCAACTCCTCACCAAAAATTTCCTCAAAACTCAAATCTGACTCTTCTTCTTTATCTTCTTCTGATCTTTCTTGAATGTAATTTATTTCTAGAGGCTGATTATTTGGTTGGTCATCTGGATTGAAAATATTAAGATCAGCAGTTAAATTCCCAAAGGACAACTTTATTTGACCAGTTCTACAGTTGATGAAAGCATAAGAAGTGGCTAAGAATAGTCGTCCTAAGATGACAGGTGACTGTCCTTTAGGATTAGAAACGGACTGTGTTTCCAAGATTACAAAATCTACTGGAAAAATAAAATCTCAAACCTTAATCAGAATATTCTCTAACTCACCCATAGGGACCTTGACAGATCTATCAACTAACTGTAAGGTGCATCAGGTTGGTTTCAGTACACCTAGACCTAATTGCTGGTAGACTGAATATGGAAGCAAATTGACACTTGCCCCTAAGTATAAAAACGCCTTATCAACATGAGTATTACCAATAACACATGAAATGATGGGGGAACCTGGATCTTTACGTTTCAAAGGTATGAGATTTAAGAGCATGTCACTGATATTGACGGTTAAAAAAACTTTTTTGGAACATTTATTATTCACTTCTTAGTGCACAATTCTTTTAAAAATTTAGCATAAGATGGAATTTATTCAATTACATCTAAGAGAGAAATGTTGATCTTAACCTGCTTGAATGTTTCTAGGATCTTCTCATCCTTAGGGGAGTGTTTTCTAGGCCTGAGTCTATCTGGAAAGGGAGTAACTGGTCTAAATCTATTAAAAATTGGCTCAGGTTTGGGTTCTTGGTCATCTGAGAGGGGGGATTGTCGAATAGATTCATCAGAAGGAGAAGGAATTTATTCTAGATCAAGACTTGGAGGTGTTCTCACTTGAATATCGACATGTTTACCTGACTAAAGTGAATGGATTGCATTCACTTGAGCTTCATAGGATGAACTACGTCCTGTGTCCTTAGGGTTGACCACGGGTTAACTCGGAAATTTTCCTCTCTCTCTCTCTCTTTCACTCACGGCACTAGCTAGTTGACCAAGTTGGGATTCTAATCTAGCTATGGCTTGAGTGTTAGAATTGAGTATTTTTCAGTTGATTGCATGAAAGAATTTAGAGTGCTGGATGTTTGAGTCAACATATTCGTGGTTTGTGTAGAGGCCTTAATTATAGTTTCCAAACCCTTTTTCAAGACATTGAGACATTTATCATGTTCTAAATTTGGAGGAGTGTGATTTACAGCTTGATGATGAGGAGATTGATTTTGATATGACAGATTTGGTTGTTGAAAATTAGGTTGAGCACTGAAAGGAACTATGTTTCCCTAAGGAAATTATTAGTTTGAAGAGGGAATGAAGTTTTGAGTTCCGGAGTGAGTTCCCTGATTCCCTGCAAAGTTTGGGTGATTTCTCCAACCTGGGTTGTAGGTTGGAAAAAATGGATCATTTGCATAATGCTGGAATACAACGTTGACCTGTCTTAGTGGCTGATTATTTCTGAAGAGAGGACATTCTTCTGAAACATAGGATGGTACAACACAATTGTGACAACCTGAGGCAGAAACTTGATTGATCTGAACTGGGGATCTTTCTTTGACTTCTAAGGCTTCTAACATGCGCATAATTGTAGTCATCTTAGCTTTAGATGCTATGTTTGACTCTAAGGAAAGACCACTAGACTTGGGTTGGAAAACTGACGAAACTTTGTCATCATAATGTTCCCACTGCATGGTTTTCTCAAACAGACTCTCTAAAAACTTCCAAGCTTCATCAGTATTTTTTTCATAAAATCCCCTTGGCACATCGATTCTAAGGAAGTCTTTGAAGAATAATCCAATCCTTCATAGATGATTTGGCATAATCGCTATTTTTCTAGACCGTGTGAGGATATTGGATGAGAAGATCTTTAAACCTATCAAAATACTTCTAGAATGGCTCACCCGGGATAATTTTAAAATTTTGAATGCTATTTCTAAGCTTAACCGCTTTATGAATTGGGAAAAATTTCTTGAGAAAAATAGTGATAAATTCCTCCCAAGTTATGATGGAATTTATGGTTAAGCTGTATAGCCATTTTTTTGCTTTGTCTTTGAGGGCAAAAGGAATAAATCTGAGTTTGACTGCATCTTCAGTTAATTCTCTCATTTTAATCATCATACATACTTCCTCAAATTCTGAGATAAAAATATATGCATCTTTAGTTTTATTTCCTAGAAATCTTGGAAGCATGTTGATATAGTACGGTCGAAGCTCAAAGTTAGTTCCATTTGTCTCGGGAAGCCTAATGCAAGAGGGGATTGCATTCCTAGTGGGATACCACATATCTTAAAGAACGGGTGGATTAGGATACGCCATTTCTATGATTGGTTCAAAATGAATTAATCGATGTGTATTATCCTTAATCCACGTTCGCATATAACAAAACAAATTTTTTATAATTTTTTTAAGGGAAAAAATAGTTTTTTTAGATTATGAGAAGAAAAAAAGAAATAAAGGAAAATCCTAACTAAAACAAATTAAAAGCAATCACTTTTCAATCACTCTAACTCTAGGGTTTAGCCTAACTCAACTAGACCAGCTCCAAACCAAAAACTCCTAAAGTGAAAAGATTAAAGTTTTACCTGGGTAGTTAGCCAGGTAAGGATAGTACTAAAGAGTGATCAGAGATCAATTAAGTACCTCATTCCTTATGGAGCGCTTTACGCAACCCCTAAACATTGCTTTAGATACTAACTAATCCAAGAAAACTTGAACCGATTCACTTAGGGATTTCTTGTTCTTTATTGAGCTCTAGTCCTTAGTGGCGAACGTCTAATGAGTTTTAAGAAGGCTTAGGTTTGTGTAATGAGGAATTAATAATTTGTGGGCTAAGGAAAGGATAATGAAATCCCTCATCTTATCTTGATTATGGGGTTTTTCCCTTAAAAATATTTTCAAGTGTGTGCCAAATCAAGATGCTCAAATCACTTTGATGAATTCCTACTAACTATATATAATGCAACCCTATAAATTAAAAGCGACTAAAAAGGATAGTAAAAAGAAAATCTTTTTTTATTAGGGTTAACAATCAAACAACTATGAGAAGGGGGAAAATTGTTTGAATTTATTATCTTTGTTAGTAAATGTCCAAGTTGAGGGTGGATTTTATTATGATCGACAAAAATAATTTTTTTAGATCCTAATTTTCTTTAATTGTGAAGCTAACTAAAAATGATGGAATTAAAAATACTAGAAAGAAAAGTTACCCAACAGCAATTCTTCAAGTTCTTGATCTCCAATCCAAGATTTTTAAGCTCCAAGCAGTTCCTTCATAAGAAAACACACAAGTTAAAGAACTAAAATAATAAAATCCTACTTAGCACCTTCCCCGACAACGGTGCCAAAAACTTAATGCAGCATAAATATATACCAAAAATCACAAGTACACAACTAATCAAGTTATAGTATAAAAAGTTATCGATCCCACGAGGAAGGTGTTTGTAGGAGAAAATTAGATTCGGTTTTTATATTGTGTGCGTGACAATTAGGAGTGATGATAGATGTGATTATGGAGAGATAGAGAGAATGAAAATGATTGTGTGTAAAAAATGATATTGAGAGTGATAGATAAAGAATAAATGAAATCACAAGGAAAGAAAGAAAAAATGAAGGAAATAAAAATCAAGAAAATAAAAGAAAAAGAAAAATAAAGAAAGAAAAGAATGAGGATTTAATTAAAGATATGATGAATCTAGAATTGAACCCATCTTAAAGAAAAGGCAATTCCCGCGAGGGTTCTAGCCTCAAGGCGAATCAAAGAATATAAAAATAAAGGAAAATAAAAACTAATCCCAAGAGGGTTCTAGCCTCAAGGTGAATAGTGTAAGAAAATAAAATCTAACTATAAAATAAATTATAAAAGCTAAACTACAAAATAAATTATAAGAATTAAATACGAGAAAATAAATCTACTCTATAAGCATGAAATAAATCTAAGGCAAGAGGGTTCTATCCTCTTGGTTATCTAAGCAAGAAAATAAAAAGATAAAAATATTAATAAAGAGGAAATTTACCACCCAAGAGGGTTTTAGCCTCAAGATGAAAGCAAACCTCACTCTTGATCTTCATCTTCATCCCATCTTCATCTTCTTTATCAAACAAAGAGAAGAAAAGAAAAATATGAAGATGTGAAAAAAATTCTTTTATTGTTTGTAATAAAAAGTTACAAAATTAGAAGGTCTTCTCAATTAAGAGTAATCCTCCTCTCCAAATAAAGTTACAAAACTTTTCACACCCCAACCCCTTACTCTCTACCTCTATTTATAGTAAACATCAGTGAATGAGAGCCATCAGATCAAACTTGAGCCCCAAGACAAGCAAAATCAGCCATTGACTCACGCTATAGTAAACTAGCATCGATGCAGGCATCGATGCTCACTATATCCAAATTCTAATTTCACAGATAACTTCGTCTCGTCAAGATAGGTAATTTTTATATATTATATGTTAAATTCTGCCTTCTGGATTAGGAGATTTCGTCATTTCTTTGTGGCCAACCATTTTGAATATGATTTCTTTTCATATTGGATTTTTGATTTTCTCCGGCTTTTACAGGCTACTCGGCTTGATTCTGGGCTTTAATAAAAGGTTACAAAATGAGAAAGTTAGAGTATTTTAGGCTTTTATTCATTATTTCTTCATTAACCTGCAATTAAAGATAAAAACATTTATTAGTGGTATATTTATTCATGTAAAATAGATAAATGAGGGTATAAAATTATAATAAAAATGTGATTATCTTGAACTATCTACAGAGTGGCCTTGGGAATTATCCTCTGAGTTCATCACAGTCAAGAAAGTGGAATCAGGTGGGAAGACTATCATTCAGACTCCTACACCTCGAGTACCTATGCCATATATCTACTTGGTGTCCTGGTTATTGATGCACTGTCCTTCTTTAATGTCGACTCCTACATCGAATAATACTTCAACCCCCATCGTCCAGCAATTAGAGACTGCTCGATGGGTTGGTTGGTACCAAGTTAAGTTCCGGGAGATATTGAGGCGAGACTTTAACTATGTGATAGCTTGTAACTTTCATACTTTTGAAGGCGGTGCCTATGGAGAAATGTATAGAGATATTCCAGGGCGTAATCCTTTCACTACGCTTAGCAGCGGTTCTTTCTGGTGGCTCATAAATATACGTTCGGGCTATCTCGTTTTTCGACAAGGGAAAAAGTGCTTCATTGAACCATATCAGCCTTATCACTTATCATGGCAATTTGGCTATAATCAGATTTATGTCGGGAACCCCAATCCGACACTTGCATATATAGGTAACATGTACAAAGGGGCAAGAGCCTGGTATTATTCGGTGGCAGGCTGCACATGGGCAACATCTAAATTATCACACAAAACACCCAATGCCTACACTTCTTTGGGCTTCTGTACTTGGTATCAGGCTGCTTCACAAATCCCTGAGTACAAAATTTATACCTCTTGCTTGAAAGCTATTCGGAAATGGTATGATTCCAAGAGGAGTTCTAAAAAGTCTCGCACCCGGGGAGTTAGTGAGTATTTATCATATAAAGAAGCAATTACTGAGGAAGAAAAGCAACAGGCACAAGGGGGAATTCAAGAAGAAGAACATGGAGTATCTGAAGCTCACGAGATGGAACCTCCAAGGGTAGAAACTCATAGTAGGAAGGCTAAGGGGAAAAGAGCCCTTAATTCCATTGAAGAGGGCGAATATGAGAGGCGAGCTCGTCGCAAATTAACGCTCGAACCTCCTACTTCCAAACTTATGCAAGATGCCCGCAAAGCATGGCATGTGGAGGAAGAAGAGCGAGAGTCAACCGCCATGGAGTTCTCACATCAGTCTGGTCTTCCCTTAGTTGGCCTAACTCTAAGAGGTCCTACCTCTTCTGTTCATCCACCGGATGAGGTAGAAGGTGGGGATGAATCGCTTGTAGGGGATGCAAAATCTGTCCCTACAGTGGACCTTACTACTTCAATAGTCCCAGGTCAAGCTTCAAATGTCATCCCTCTAATTACAAAGGCAATACCAGAAAGAGTTGAGCCTGCCACCACCCAAGATGAAGAGGCTAGGCCTCTTGTAGATGAACCTATAATGGCCGAATCTAAAAAGCTCAACAAGAGCCAGTCTCCTTCTAGTTTAGCATTAATGCCATCCATAGGGGATACACGGCCCAACCCCACGACAGGGCTTGTTCGTATGTCGACTAGTGCTATAAGCTCTCTGGAACCTTCCGCTACAGATGACGAAGATGATGAAGGAGATGATGACGGTGATAACGACGATGCTGATATTGAAGATGACTCTCTGAACGAATGCACTGATTTTATGATACACCGAGGGCTACTTCAGATAAAGCATCCACTTACATCCCTGCCACTTTGACTGATGAGCATATTTTATTTCGAATCCCTATGCATCTTCCTTCTGTGTTCTGACCATTTTTGCATGCAGGTTTACTAATTCATGCAATTGAAGCGGCCATTATTGTGATTCCCCCGCCAGAACAACAACCACCTGTACCGACGTATATTCCCTCTCCGGCACAGCAATCTCATGCATCAACGATGACGACTCCTTTGCTTCCATTAACAATTTCTCTCACTCTGATGGTGACTGTAAGTGCCCAAGTTCATCTCAGACAGTGGAACTTATGGCTCTTACATCGAGTCCTTCGCAGTTAGACGTCAACATTCAGTCTCCGGTTACCACGCCGAAATCGTCAGCTCACTTCATGCTTAGCTCTATGACTTCGGGGACCTTAGTGCCACCTCCCATTGCTTCATTAAGCCCAGTAGGCGATGTTGTCTTGCTTGAGCTCTCTCTTGGTCTTTTAAAGGGTGATAAAGAAAGTGATCGAGGTCGTCGTTGCCGGTCAAAATACATTTGAGTCTTTCACACCTCTCTTAATGAGTAGCTTGTACAACATCAAATGTGTGGGTGATGCTCGCTATGTTGAACATTGCTCATAGGCCATCTCTTGCTTGGAAACAAAGCTGAAGGCCTTGGAAGAACTGGGACGTATGGATGTTCGAGCTCAAATTGTATCCACCTTCACTGATTTACAAGCTGAAGTGACACATCAACGTGAAGTCATTCATAAGGGTTTAATTAAGAAGGAGCTCAAAGTTGCACGTTCACAGGAGATATAAACCCAAAGGTAAAATGAGCTAACAATTTTAACCACCGTTCTAGAAGCCGCTCGAGCGACGATCATTCATACTGTGGAGACCATTGCTCAGCTGCAAGTGTAATTGGCTCAACAAAAGGCTTAATTTGCTCGAGAGGAAGCCATCGTGACCAAGCTCAACATCAAGAATGCAGAAGCTCTCGTAAATTACCGTAAAAAAATGCAGGTCTTTGAGGAGGCTAAGAAAGAAGCTGCTGTAGGCGTATAAAATTGCCTATGGGTCCCTCAGCATAGCTCGACACAAGAAATCGATAAATCAACGGACGTTCGAGTAACGAAGCGGACTAACGAGGCTACGGAGCCAACGAACCGCACACAAGCAATGGAATACGTTCGCATGTGGAATCGATCCAACGGTTCGGAAAATCAACGAGTCGTCCAACAACAAAATAGGATTTGTATTCAAACACCGAGGCGGAAATACTGCCAAATAAAGACGCGGGCTATCAAATCAAAGTCCGGGCGGATCAAACGAAGAACCGAAAGACGGAAAACACCGGAAAATGACGAAACACGACACACCCGGGGACTCGGCCTGAACCGAGCCAACCCGGGGTGGCTCGGCCCAAGCCGAGCCACCCCAGGGTGGCTCGACATGAGCCGAGCCACCCCAAGGTGGCCGGGTGTTGCCCCCCCCTCCCTCTTGTGCACGCGGGCACAGTTCAGGTATCCTATAAATATAGGGGGTGGTTGTTCATTTGAGAGGACTTTTTGGTTGAACTTCTAAATAGCCGAAACTCTGCCGGATTATCATCTCAACTCGGAATTGTGAAGGCTTGAAGCTTGGACCCTCGGATTCAGTTCTTGGCGAGCACCCGCAACAAACAAGGCAGGAGTTCGAAGAGGCTAATCCTCAGATCTACGTCGTTCTACTCCAGATCTAAGCTTGGTTCTTAGATCCCGAGATTCGAGCGGTCGTTTCCTTGGTGAAACGATCCCTCCCGGCTATTATCTCCTTGGTGGGATAGTACCCGTAATACGTCGTAGATCTGCTCGGATCCAGATCTCACGGTGGTCAACGGTAAGCAACCCCGGCACAGGCGAAGAACCCACAAAGCGAGCAACCGGAAAATAGGAGCTCGTGATCTGTTCGTTAAATAAGGAAAGTTGTAATTTTTCTTTATTTTCTTTGATTTTCATTGTAACCGGCTCTTATAAAAAGACCGGATTTTTGTAAACGCAAAAAAAAAAGTCGTTAACAAGATAGCAATGACATCGTCAATGAAGAAAAGTTTGATTTTTTCCGCGAACAATCTGGCGACCACAGTGGGAGCCACCGATCTCGCTGCCGAGATCGGAGCGTCGCAGCCGCGGATCTCGATCCCGATCGTGGAGGAGGTCGAGTATGAATTCGACCAGCAGAAGTACGAGGAGTACGTGTCCTCGTCCGGATCTACCTCCTCCCCCAAGTCCAAGAAGTCCCAAAAGCTCTCCTCTAGGAGAAAGGTGCGTTGGTGCGAAGAAGTCGAAGCCACCAACGACGACCTCACCCCGATCGACGCCAAAGTTGCGTTGGGTGAAGTCCTACCGGCCTCTAAGAAGGTCAAATCCGCCGTTGAAGGCGTGGTGACTCTCTCCAAGAGAGCCCGCCAGAGGCAGCGTCAACGCCTCGCGAAGCAATTCGCCAAGGCTATGGAGTCCGTTGACGGGGTCCGTTATCATGCGGATCTGAAGAACAAACGAGGCAAACAGCCTCAACAACAAATGCAGGGTGGTTCCTCCAAACCATCAACAATGGAGTGGGTCCGTGTCAAACGGAATCGCTCGACATTGGAGGAACGCATCCGCAAACGACGCGCGTTATCGGCGCAATCACGGGCCAAAGCTGAAGAAGCCCGTCGGAAGCTGCAGAAGGAGGTGGTCAAAAAGCCGCCACCAACTCGCAAGGTTTGGAGGCCAAAGTCTGAAGCAACGGTTCAGACCAAGGAGCGACAACCGCAGCCTCCGAAAATTCAACACCCGGCAAATCAATCCAAACAGCCGGTAATTTCTGCAACTGCTCAGGGAGATCCCGCAGGACCATCCCAGAAGAGAAAATCAGTTTTGGAGCGCCTCGGCCCACTTCCGAAGGAACGAGGTAAAGCTCCAGTACAGGAACACTTGGGACCAATGAAGAAGTCCCAACCAATGCGACATGCTGGGGGTCACTGCAACCCTCAACACTTGGAGAAAATTGTGGCACCCAAGCGCACAACCCTGCGCATTGAAGTGCAAGAGCCCGCTGAAGATTCACGCCCACAAAGGCGTGTTTCAAGGCGTGTGACTCTGGATGGTCCGAAGAAGACAATTATTCCTCAGAAGGAAACGTTGTCATCTGATGACGACAACGTTATACCTGAGAGATCGTGCCAACACACGATAGCTTGCTCCGACCTTCAAATGGACGAGCTGTACTATCGTGCCGGGGGTACGAGTAAAACCAGAAAGAGGAGCCCTCGAAGGCTCGAAACACAATGTCCTTGTTCGAAGCTCATTTGGGCGGTACTCTCTGAGTGCAACTGCGTCAAGGCAATCCCTGAGAGAGTCTCTGTGTTTGAAAGACTCAGTAATGGAACGCCAAAACCAAGGCATAGGCGTTTCCAACGAAGAAGGAAGATGGTCGAAGATGGTGAGCATTCAAGGGTCACCGCAAATATGACCAGCACAGGAACATCGGCTCAGGATAACCACGAGGCGGTTCCAGAAATATCCCGACGTGTAACTCGTCTACAATCCGGGGCTATCATTCGCGCGACGTATGGTAGAGTCCGAACAAGAGTACCTTCGGGAGATGAAGAATCAGATGCTGGCTCAGCAGTAGCGTCTGATAACACAGTGTCCAGTGAAGGACAACCCCGCGAGGCGTTTATGATAAGCGCGGAGCAAGTGGCCAAGATGCTTGAAGATGCCATGGCCAAACAACAGGAGACCTTTAGGTTCGAAATGCAAATGGCTATGCAGAACATGAGAGAGATGCATGACCAACAGCTTCAAGCATTGAGGAACCAACAAGGCGAACCAAGTCGTCCCAACCAGAACAACCTGGAAGATGAGGACACAAATGAGGGTCACAATGCTAACAACCCTCCCATCAACCCAGGGGGTAGTAACGAGAATGCTAGCGAAGACACAGGTGAAAGCCTAAAAATTAAAAATCTCGAAAGCAAGATCAACACATTGATCTCTGCTCAAGAGACGAAAAAGACGGGCATTCCTTGTCCATACCCAAGAGAGTGGGAATCAATCCTATATCCGGCGAAGTTCAGTCTAATTAACTTCACGCCGTTTAATGGGATGGGTTCCCCTACTCAGCATTTGATTTATTTCAAATCGCATTTGGGAGTCATCTCTGGTAATGAGCCTCTGATGGTGCGGTCATTCGTCGGCACTCTTCGCGGAGCCGCCTTCGATTGGTATCGTCGCCTCAAGCCAGGAAGCATAAACAGCTGGGACGACATGGAGACCAAGTTCCTCGCGAATTTCTTCGACGATGATACCGAGATCTCTATCGGATCGTTGCTCGATGAGAAGCAAAAAGACAGGGAGTTGGTCGACACCTTCGTCAAAAGGTTCCGGAACAAGGCGATGAATTGCCGGGACCCGATCACCGAGGAATTCATCCTCCAGACCTGCCACAACAACCTTTCGCTAGATGTGTTGGAAGCAATGGGCACAGCACCATCCAAGACCTGGAAGGATTTGAAAGTCCGAGGGGAGCAAGCTGAGCGGTTCCTCAGGAGAAAGAAGGTGGAGAGAGGCCAACCGGCTACTAATCCTCCGAAGCAGAACTTCAACCAGAAAGGGAAAGGTAAAGCTCATGTTAATGCTGTTGATGCTAACCAGACATTTCAATTGCAACCTCAGCAACAGCAGCAGCAGCGGGCGCCACAACAATCGCAGCCGCATTAGCAGCAACGGTCTCAGAAGCAAAAGTCTTCGGAGCCGAGGTTTCCCAAAGTCTACTCCTTCAAGGATGATGAAGTTCCCGGCATCTTCAAATATTTGTTGGAAAACAACAAAATCCAGCTGCCAGCGATCGTGGATCATGAAGGAGCCACTAAGGTGACGGACCCAAAGTACTGCGCGTACCACAGAGCGGTCCACCACCCAACGAAGTCTTGCTATCACCTCAAGGACAAGATCCAAGCGTTGATCGATGTAGGAGTCATAACTCCGAAACCAGCTAAGAATGTGGGAGCAAACGCGGTGTCGATTAGTTTTGGATCAGTGCCTACAGCTTGGTTCGAGCCAAAGCGCATCACCCAAGTCGGGATAAAGACGGTGAATGACGACCCGCACGGACAACGCCAAAAGGGACTTGTGCCTCACACAGCCCCAAACGGTGAAATTCTCTGGGTGCACCCCGACCTGATTGAAGATGAACAATGGGCCGGATCGTCATCCAAGAAGAAGTCCAAAGGGAAAGGCAAGTCTTGTTACGGAGTTTCTGCCATCCCAGGAGAAGATGACGAAAGAGTCCCCGCTTTCCCACTTTCCGACGAGGAACAGGAGGTCTTTGCGACTCGGAGTGGAAACGAATACCATTTCAAATATCCATCTCCTGGGAATCAAGTAGCTGAACAGGGGGTGACAAAATGGGGACCAGCCAAGACTCTCACAGAACTGGGGGTGATTACAGTTCCCAAACCGGTTGAAGATGCTCGACGACAGCCGGTTGACAAACAGAAAGAAAAGGGGCCCGAGGAGGTCCAGAATCCGAAGCAGTCTCGTTTCAGTCGTCCGATTGGAAAGGACAAACCGGAGAGTTCAAAAAATCCACGTGCCTTCGACATCATGGCTCAGCTAGCTAATATTCCAGCGTGGATAACGCTGTACGAGTTGCTCCGATTGTCCAAGGAAACTAAAGAAGCCTTGCAAGAAGCCTTGGCCGATTCGGAGGCATTCCTCACCAGGATCAAACCAGCTCCCGAAGAACTAGAAATGTTAGCCCAACAATGTAATGTGGCGGCCAAGAATCTTCCCTGCATCACCTTCACCAAAGAGGACATGCAGACGAAGAATTCAAATCATGATCGGCCCTTGTACTTCGTCGGGTACATCGGCTCCAGTGAGGTCAACCGAATCCAAGTGGATCCGGGTTCCGCTGTGAGTATTATGCCACTTCGCCTAATGCACAGCCTTGGCATTCCAGTCAGCAAGTTAGCATCTACGGGCACAGTCATTTATGGATTCAACACCAGCGGGTCAAGACCTTTGGGGAAAATCCAGATAAAGTGCCAAATGGGCGATCTGAAAATGGAGGTCACGTGCTACGTGATTGATGCTGAGACATCCTATAACTTACTATTGGGTCGGCCTTGGATCCATAGTAATGTTATAGTTCCCTCCACCTTACATCAGTGTCTGAAATATGTCGACACTGATGGAAGGGTTAGGACGGTGGTCGTGGATAAACAGCCATTTAAAGGGTATGAGAATTACTTCACAGATTCTCTCCTTTATGGTAATGAATCCGATACGGAACCATCGATCCAGGGCACGGACAGCGGAGAAGAAGCTGATTCCGAGGCCGGATTCGATTACAATGGTGGTTTTGTTCTAAATGATATTGTACCCTTTGTAATCAATCTCAACGACGAACAGTCGTCAGATGGCGGTTGTAACTGGCAACTTGCCGATATTGAAATAAATCGTGATTTAGAGTATTCCTTGTCTCTTGATGATGCGATAAAGGGATTATACGATAATCCCGAGTTATGTATGCCGCTCCGATCTTCTTATGTAACGAAGAAGCGTCCCCAGCATTCTTTCGGAACAACTCGGATTATTCCTGCCAAAACAGGAGGACAAAAAGAAGTGATCTACGGTAAAGGAGAAAGTCTTTCGTTGCCAGATCATTTCCTAAGAGAAGATGAAGACGACGACAAATCTGGTCTGCACTTATCAAAGTATAGTCCGGAAGCGCGTACGCTCATGGAAAAACAAGGATACGACTTTACATTCGGAGAAGGTTTATACTTCGATCGAGGTTCCCGTGTCCCAGTCAAAGCGGCATATGTCCCAAAAGGGAAACCGGACAATTATTATCGTCACAAGAGAGGCTTAGGCTATGTCTCATCAGATGACGAATGTGGTTGGCAAATCATCGATCAAATTGCTAACAAAGCTAAGGACGGGTACTTGCCAGACTCTTCAGCTGAGGATTCCGACACAAGTTTGGGAGAAATGTTCAAAACCTTAATGTCGAACATGACTACAGCTGATCCATCTACAATGGAGGACGACGATCAAATGCAAACGTGGGAGGACCCATGGGTTCATCACTTAAACATGCAGTATGGTGATAGGTTCGAGCAAAGAGAGCCACCTACCGAAGACGAAGTAGTCCAAATTAATATGGGCGATGAAGCCAATCCAAAGCCCATATTCATCAGTGGTAGTCTCCCATCAGATGAGAAGGAAGAGTTAATTGCCTTGATCAGAGAGTACATTGATGTCTTCGCCTGGAACTATGAAGACATGCCAGGACTTGACCCCAATGTGGCAATGCACCGCCTCGACATCAAGCCGGATGCCAAACCTGTCAAGCAACAGCAAAGACGATTTCGTCCGCAGATCATGGAAGCCATCGAGGCTGAGGTTAAGAAGTTGATCGACTCAGGATTCATCCGAGAGGAACAACATCCAGACTGGTTAGCCAACATCGTTCCCGTCATGAAGAAAAATGGCAAGATCAGGATTTGCATCGACTTCAGGAATTTGAATGAAGCATGTCCAAAAGACGATTTTCCTCTCCCGATCACGGATGTCATTATTGACAATACATGCGGATTCGAGAGAATGTCCTTCATGGACGGCTTTTCGGGGTATAATCAAATCAAGATGCACCCGGATGACGAAAAGCATACAGCCCCTCGGTATCTTCTGCTATACGGTGATGCCTTTCGGTCTGAAGAATGCGGGTGCCACATACCAACGAGCGATGACTAAGATTTTCCAGAAGCACCTCAGGAAAACTGTTGAATGCTACGTTGATGATTTGGTGGTAAAAAGCCGCAACAAAGCAGATCACGTCAAAGACTTGAGAACGATGTTTGATCTCATGCGGAGTCATCAATTAAAGATGAATCCCACAAAATCCTTCCTCGGAATGTCCAGTGGAAAATTCCTTGGATTCGTCGTCACCACTAAGGGTATACACATTGATCCAGACAAGGTAAAAGCGATAAATGAATTGCAACCCCCGAGGAATCTGAGAGAGCTTAGAGGATTGCAAGGGCGTTTAGCTTACATCCGGAGGTTCATCTCAAATCTATCTGGAAAGTGCCAACCATTTTCTAAGCTAAACAAGAAGGGCGTGTCTTTTATTTGGGACGACGCCTGCCAAAAAGCATTCGAAGACATCAAGGCATATCTGATGAATCCCCCTGTTCTTGTTGCACCAAAATCAGGTAAACCGTTCTTGATTTACATCAAGGCGATGAACCATTCGATAAGTGCTTTATTAGCACAAGACGATGATAATGGTCACGAACAGACAGTCTATTATCTAAGTCGGACCTTGATAGACGCCGAGTCTCGATACCCGATGATCGAGAAAGAATGTCTCGTATTGGTGTTTGCAGTACAGAAGATGCGACATTACTTAGTTGGCCAGACGATTTACGTCATCGCTAATGTTAATCCGGTACGGGTATTTATGACTCAACCAGGTTCGATGAACTGGCGGTTGGCAAAGTGGGCCCTCCTCTTGTCCCAGTATGATTTGCACTTCAAACAGCAGAAGTCAGTCAAAGGACAAGCGATTTGTGATCTTTTGGCGGCAAGTCCGACAACAGACACAGTTGAGGTATATGATGATTTACCAGATGAAACCCACGAGGTTAATACCACATCACACCAACAAGTATGGCAGTTATACTTCGATGGTGCTTCGAGAGCAGTTAATAAGGCAGTAACCCCTGGATGTCCTAAAGTCACCTCCGGAGTTGGAGTGATCTTAGTTTCCCCAGGGAAGCACGTGATGCCCCGAGCTTATTCACTGACGAATCCATGTTCCAATAACGTAGCCGAGTACAACGCGCTCATCATTGGACTCAGTTTCGCCAAAGAGCTGGGGGTCGAGTATCTCGAAGCTTTTGGGGACTCTCAATTGATAGTCAACCAAGTTCATGGAGAGTATGAAGTCAGGAACCCAGATCTGATTCCGTACCACCAGGAGGCCGTCAGAATGGCAGATTCTTTTGAAGAATTCTACATCGAATACATTCCACGTCTCCAGAACGCTTATGCGGATGCACTGACAGCACTAGCAGTATCACTTGCGCAACCGCCCGAAACTGAACTGCTAGTCACAGTAAGATCACACCAACTCTGCGTACCCATATACGATATGGATATCGAAGAGGAGGAAGATAGAAACGTAAACGCCAAAGAGGTGAACTCAACCCAAATCGGGTCCGAGTCCCGAGATTGGCGTTTTCCCATCATCGATTACGTCCAATACGGTATTTTACCGAAAGATGTAAAGGAAAAAGAATCTATTCGCCGAAGAGCACCACGGTTCTTTTACAATACTGAGACCCGTACGCTATATCGCAGGGGGTATGATGATTTGCTTCTCCGATGCCTTTCGAATGAAGAAGCAAAAGAAGTTCTTAAGGAAGCACATAAAGGAGAATGCGGTGCGCATCAGCCTGGTCCTAAGCTGTATGATCGAATCAGAAGAATGGGATATTTCTGGCCAACAATGGTTCGTGACGCGATCGAGTACGCCCGAGAATGTCACGCTTGCCAAGTGCATGCGAATTATATGCACCAACCTCCGGAGCGATTACACACATCAACCACGTCTTGGCCATTCGAGACATGGGGTATGGATATTGTCGGTCCTATCTTTCCTCCTTCAGTTAAAGGTGATCGATTTATCCTTGCAATCACCGACTACTTTTCAAAGTGGGCTGAAGCCATTCCGCTTAAAGAAGTGAAGACGAACAACGTCATCAACTTCATCAAGCATCACGTCATATACCGACACGGCGTGCCGAGGCGGATCATCCATGACAACGGTCCACAATTCATAAGCAACGCCTTCATCAGGTTTTGTGATAAATTCAAAATTCAGGACGTTTCGTCGACAGCTTATTACCCCACTGTGAACGGATTAGCTGAGGCTTTCAACAAGATGATCATCAAGATCCTGTCAAAGCTTGTGAAGACCAATAAGCGAGATTGGGACGATAAACTCGGCGAAGCGCTCTGGGCTTATCGCACTACAATACGCACTCCTACAAGAGCCACTCCATATTCTCTGGTGTACGGATGTGAAGCTGTGCTACCGTTAGAGATTCAAATCCCCTCCCTTCGGATCGCTCTCGCAACGGAGATGACGACCGAAGAACATCATCAAAAACGTCTTGAGGAACTCGAAAGGTTGGACGAAAAACGCTTGGAGGCACAACAACACATCGAGTTCTACCAGGCTAGGATATCCAGGGCTTTTGACAAAAGAGTCTGCCAAAGAAGCTTCAAGGAAGGAGATCTGGTCCTCGCTGCTCGCCGACCAATAATCCTCACCTCCAAGAAGAAAGGTAAATTCGAACCTAAGTGGGAAGGACCGTTTGTAATAGATACAGTCTATTCGAACGGCGCTTACCGCTTAATTTCTTTAGAAGGCATCAGGCAATTAATGCCAATAAATGGGAAGTTTTTGAAAAAGTACTATCCCTAGTACGTTTAAGACAACCCATTTATCGAGAAATTCCTTAAAGAATATTACACTTAATATTCCAAAGGATAACCCAAGTTCACACCACCAAAATCCCTCACTGATCAATTTCAATTGACAGTGAGTCCACCAAAAAGGTCCAATCTCAATTCGGAGTCCCCTTTCGATAAACGAAGGAACTCTCTTTCTTTTCTCTTTGGTTCAACCCTTTCATGGTTATAACCGAAGCTGAAATTTCACTTCGATAAACGAAGAACTCTTCTTTCGATCAGATAACCAATCCTATAAAAGGTAAGTTTATCTAGATCTTCCGGATTCTCAGAGTGGAGATCCCACTTCTAGTTTCCTTCTTGCACTGGAAATAGAATATAAAATTCTCCCTTTCCAGAAACAAGGAATAGAATATAAAATTCTCCCTTCCTTGTTCAGGGAATAGAATATAAAATTCTTCCTTCCCACACCAACTCATTTTCCAAAACTTATAAAATTAGGATTCATCCTAGGAAGTTTATCCCGAATCCTAAGCAGGGATAAGTCTGCGCCTAACACGCGCTACCGGTTTAGTCTTTTTCCGATTGAAAAAGACACCAGAGTTCGATTCTGGGGTATTTTATCTTGAAACCTAAGCAAGGATAAGTCCACGCTTAACACGCGCGGCCGGTTAGTTCTTAGCCGTTGGAAAGAACACTCATCCGCATATTCAACATTGTGGCAGGTTGTTATTAATAACACCGGAATCCATACCTCACACGCATGGGGAATTTTATCCTGAATCCTAAGAAAGGATATGTCGACGCTTAACACGCGTCGCCGGTTTGGTCTTTATCCGTAGAAAAAGGCACCGGAGTCTAACTCTGGGGTATGTTATCCCGAAGCCTAAGTAGGAATAAGCCAACGTCTAATACACGTTGCTGGGTAGCCTATTCCCATAACAATGACAAAGTCTACATATTCGAAGTTGTAGCAAAAAGTCTAAGGGAGTTCATTCCTTTAGCACAACGTCACATGTGGAACGGATTAAGATAATCCGCATGTAAGCCCGACTCAAACGGTAGTCAGTAAGAGCACATCAAATCCGTTAAAGGCTGAGGATTTGCCAAAAATCCTAAGTCAACGTCTCATACACGTTGCTGTTTAGTCTTTTCACAGGAGAAAGATGAAGTCTACGTATTCAATATCGTAGCACTAAAAGAGTTAACTCTTTTAGCTTAACGTCATGTGCGGAACGGATTTAGACAATCCGCACGCTAGCCCGACTCAAACGGTAGTCGGTAAAGGCTAATCAAATTCGTTGAAGGCTGGGGGTTAGCCAAAAATCCTAAAGTCAACATCTAATACATGTTGCCGGGTAGCCTATTCCCGTAACAATGGCGAAGTCTATGTATTCGACATCATAGCACGAAGTCTCAGAGAATTCAATCTCTGAGCGCAACGTTACATGCGAGCGGATTTAAACAATTCGCATGCTAGCCCGACTCAAACGGTAGTCGGTAAAGGCTTATCAAATCCGTTGATGGCTGAGGGTTTGCCAAAAATCCTATGAGTATTGTTGTCAATCATTTCAAACGGAATGACGAATCATAATAAAGATAAAAAGGAAATTTACTAAAAGAGTCAAGAGTCAAAACACTCAGCAAACAAAATCACACATCAAGCCCGTGGCTAAAAATCTGCCGACTGAACTTAGACAGCTTATCATCATAAGCTTGACTAAGCTCATCTCTAATGGACTCCTCGGTAGCGGCAGAGGTCTTCGCAGCAGTCTCCTCTGTCTCAACCAGCTCCTGCTTTAAGGATGTCAGCTCGTCAGATAAAGCAGTGCAGGTCTGCTGATCCTGTCCTCTCGTCATCTGGAGAATACCCAAGGTCTCCTCTTTCTCGCGGAGCTCTCTTCTGAGCTGGTCTATCTGGGTCTCACAAGAGATGATGGAAGAGTCAAGCTCGGCAAGGGAAGATAATCTGGTAGCAAGGCCGGTCTCAACTCGAGCTACTCGATCTCGCCGCACCTGAACCTCAAGACTAGCGAGAATCTGAGTCTCTCGCACTGACTGTAAATGGGTCTCCAGCTCAGCAGCAATGAAGGAAGAGACACCGGTATCTCGAAGCTCACGAAACATTTGGAGCTCATGCTCTAAGCAGTCAAGATCGTCAACTATAGCCTTCGCCAAGTCTGGATATCCTGCTTCCTTTATCAAGTTGATTCTGGAATTAAGGAGAGGTTTAAACTGGTGAAGTGAAAGTCCGCCGTGGAAGAGCTTGCCGATCATAGCATTCACAAAGGAGAAGAAGGAGCGAACTTCTATACAGATGACGACCTTGTCAGGATCATCGTCAGATAATAACTCCTTCACTAAGACATGAAGACGAGAGGAATGCCCTACACAAAAAAGGGAGAAGTCCGTCAAAAGTCTTAATAAGAAAAAGGAATAGCACTCTTCAATGAGTTGACTTATACCTTCTTCCCCTTGAGCCGCTGGGGGTAGTGGAGGTGTAACGGCTGTAGGTGCATCAACTGGTGTAGTTGATCTCACAGCCGGCTCAACAGGGTCTTTCTCAACAAAAGCTCCTGCCAGATTCAAAACAGAATTCGTAGAGGCGTTACATTATAGTTGCATTAGTCAAGATTGGCTAGTCCTATAATCAACTCAGAAAGAGGCACATACCTTCAAAGGAACCATCCTCCGGATTTTTAGCGAAGGCGGGCTCAGAAAACATATCCCCAGGTAACTGATCATCGATCTGAGGAGAGCTATATATGTAGCGCATCATAGGAGTGTCCGCGAACAAGCTTCCCTCGTCAAAATCATCAATGGAGAAATCTGACATAAAAGAATATCAGTGCCAAAGAAGAATGAAGAGACTACAACTAATGGAAATGAGTTACCTCTCACGGGTGCATCAGCCTCTTCATTTCTAGGATTCGCCTCTTGCAAATTATCTGAAGAAGCAAGAAGTAGAGGACAGTTAGAGGATACACAAATTCATTTGTGTATTATCTAAAGAAATACAGTGTCAGTGTTAGATGTACCTGGATTCACAGAATCGGGTCCTACATTGATCTCCTCTCTAATGTCAGCAACCCCTGTAGGCCTCTCTACATGAGGTAGTGGGTCAGACTCATCGGGAGATACGGGAATGGGATCGGGACTCATCTCATTCTCTCCACGCACTCCTA
>BQKN01000381.1:15739-29787 GCA_022839385.1 Asparagus kiusianus | reverse complement strand
ACCGTAAAAAAATGCAGGTCTTTGAGGAGGCTAAGAAAGAAGCTGCTACCACGGTGCTAGATGAGGACGAGCTCTGGAGGAGGGCTGACATGACGTTGCGAGCCACTCACGAGAAGAAGCTCTCAGATATTAAATCTCAGCTCTCATCTTTTAGTCTGATAGGCCCATAAACTGAGCTCTGTATTGTTCTTTTAACAAACACAACATTATCTTGTATCACTTCCCTTTGAATAAAAAGTGATACTATCTTGGCTTTTCATTGTTTCTTTTGCATGTCATTTTCTGACACGGAACAATAAACTACCTGAAAAATGCCCAAGGTGTAACATGAATACTCACACAAAGCAAGATTTAACATTTTTCTTTATTAAAGATAATTCTAGAAAATTTCAATCTGCTGGGGATATTATGAACACTTGTTACTCATCTGTAAAAGAATAACAATTTTAAAAAGAGGGTTTTAACTGTTAACAGCAATTTGTGGACTTATCATCTTGTTGAAGAGGATTGTTAAGTGATTTTGATTGTCAGAGGTAAGATATTAACGTGATAGAAATTTATTACAATCGGGACAACTTTGAGGACCTATCGCTCTATTGAAGAGAGTCGATAAGTTGATTGTCAGAGGTGTAGTATTAATGTGATAGAAATTTGTTACGATCGGAGCAACTTTGAGGACCTATCACTCTATTAAAGGGAGTGCATAAGTTGATTGTGAGAGGTGTGGTATTAACGTGACAAATAATTATTGTGATCAGGGTAACTTTGAGGACCTATCGCTCTATTGAAGAAAGTCGATAAGTTGATTGTCAGGGGTGTGATATTAACATAACAAAAATTTGTACTTGTGATTTGAATAAGATTTGAAGACTTAGCGTCTTGCTGGGGAAGATTGCCAAGGGATATATCATCGAGATGATGAATTTTGATACTCGTGATTTGAATAAGATTTTAAAACTTATCACTCTGCTGAAGAGGGCTAATAAGTTAATTATAATTTGAACAATTTTGGTGACTTATCATTTTACTGATGAGAATCGACAAGCTGATTCTGACAGAGGAATTATTGTCACATCGGAGGTGATGCAAGTTGAATTCAAACTCTGTGGGGATGTTGTAGTGTTAACTTAACGACAGTAGAGAATTTTGTCAGCTAAGTCAACTTAAACCTTGCTAAGGATGTATAGAGGTTTTAACAATACTCTGTTGAAAGAGTGCCATGTTTTGAACACAAGGGTGGACCTTTCATTCGGCATTGGGTATCCTTTGCGTTTGAGATTTTGAACGCAGGGCTAAGCCCTTTGTTAAAATCTGGCAACGCAGGTCTAGGCCCAGCACTCTGAATTTGAATGCACCTTTGAATTAATGCGTTTTAATCTTCTCTCTTTTTCTGTAAATACAATGTCTCATCTTGTGTCTTATCAGAAGTCTAAGCGACTGTGATGATGATGAAGAGTCCACACTTGGGAGAGGGTTTCAGAACTCCGTGCCTCCCACAATGGTTGCATATAAATAGACTTGATCAGTCCCATCAAAGGCCCATAACTCGTATAATTTTATCTTAAGCCCTTAAACGAGTTTCTTCGCATTAGTTCTAGAGCTTCATCAACTCTTCTCGAACGTTTCCAGTCATCTGTGACCATGGCTTCCATGGATTCTTGCTCGAGGGAGAACGTAGAGGCGATCGCGATGTGCCGCCATTGTGGGGCATCTCTAGCTCCACGTCTGGGTCGCCGCTGACACCTCCATCACCGATGTCTGACTGTCGAGGTAAGTAACATTACTGTTTACTTGTTTTGACGAGTTCTTCTCAAAACCCTGAGTAGGTTCTAGGTTGATGATAACGAAGACTGTTCATCTCCTCAATTACGAACGCAGAGGTGATCATCTATGTTAATGGGTGAAACGAATGGTCAATCCCTTTGTTTTGAAATGCGAGTTTGATCTGTTGCATTTGGAAAATATAATGCGGGTTTAAATCTCTGCATTCGGGTTAATTCAACATAGGTTTAGACTCCCGCGTTTGAATGCGAGTTTTAGTCTTCTGTGTTTGAACTCGTCTTCTAGACTTTCAGGAAGTTTTATTAACTTCAACTTTGCTTATTTTGTAGCGTGAGATGAGGTGCCTGCCACTGGGCGGATGATTATATATGACTCGAGGTCCGCCCCTCCAATCCAACCTATCTCTATGATCCTCCCCAATGAGGATCATGAGAGGGTAACCTCCGAGTCATATTATCTGAGACCCGATTGTACTCTTTTTCTCCTCAAGCGTTTGGAAAATTAGGTGAAACAGGCCTTTTCCATCGTGGAGCATGGTTGGGGTTCTTTATCCGAGTTCCACGCTTCTATCGAGGAAAGTTTAAGTGCCCTTGCTTGCGTTGATCTTCGTCATGCTCTGCATTGTGCAGAGAAAATCCACCGTTACACGGGTGCTGTTCGCTTCTTGGAAGAACCGAGGTGCATGGACTTAAGATTGCAGATACAACAGGCCATAAGTGACGCTCTGATGAAGAAGAAGGCTAATGACACAGCTCGAGGCTGTAGCATTTTGGAGAAGAAGGCCTTGATTTGGATCCTGCAGAAGCAGCATCGCCACGCAAGAGCCAGGTTTGCTACAGGGGAGCTAACCCCAGAAGAGTTTGATCTAGGGGATGCCACCCTCTACGCTATGGTTCAAGCAGAGAAGGAGGTTGTTCAAGCATTGCAACATGAAGCTTCTGCTGCTGCGGCGCTCACCAATGTTCAACTTCGAAAGATGGTCGAAGAGGAGGTGTTGGCGAAGCATGAGAGGGATATATCTGAAACTAAGGCTTATCTTCGAATGCGGCAAATGATGATTTTAGAGGCAAAGTGAGTGAATCCTTGGCGTACAATGTGCATCATAAATCAGTACCCGCATCTGTATTAATCTCTATTTGTTCATATTTAGAGGACACATCAGACAAGTACACCAAATTGAAATTTTTATTAATGTACCACTTGCCCTCACTCGACACATTGTTATTATCCTCATTCTAACCCATTACATCGAAATTCAATTCCCGCAGACAATCTTCCTTAGGATCGGGCTCGATGTCAGCTTCGTTACCACTATCGGTGGCTTAGTTTAATTGCTCAGGCTCTTGAAAATCCAGATAGAAGACCGAATAAGTGTGAAAGTTCTCCACTCCTCTAAATGGTTGTTTCTCAGCAATCAGAGTTCTGACTTCTCCCTCATCGTCAGCATATTTCATGACTTGATGACGAGTAGATGGGACAATACGATTCGCATGAATCCAATGTCGTCTTAATAACAAATTGTAAGACGCGTCTGCATCTATGATGTAACAAGTCACTTTAGACTTGAGATCTCCGATTTGGCACCTGAGTTTGATTTTATCCAAGGGTCATGTGCTGTTGGCGTTGAAGCCAAAGATGGTTGTCTGAGTGGAACTTAGCCGATGTAGGGGAATCCCTAAGACTTGTATGACCCGATATGGCATAATGCTGAGTGCCGAGCCCAGATCAACTTGTATACGGCTGATTTCAGAAGAGCCGATATACTCTATATAGTACATAGGTCTATCATGCTTGTGGTTGATCTGCATATCTTCCTGAGTGAATGATATGCATGTCAGACTTCTTGCAGCTTGTAGATATTGTACACAAGATTGTTCTTTGGAAGCTTCTGGAACTGGAATGACCTCAGTAATAAAGCTTTCCGTGTTCGTCAAAGCTTTAAATTAGAGCTTCCCTTGTGGTCTTAGACAATCGCAAGAGCTCGTACAGGGTGATACTTGCAGGCCAATTGCGCCATGCCGTTGAATCGGAAGGTTGTGTTTGATCCTCCATTCTCCTGTTGAAGAAGGTTCTGGTTGAAGCGAAGCACTTTCTGTTTTCCTTTATCGGTTATCTTCTTAGGAGCAGAACCCCTAACCTCTGGGGCTTGCTCTTTTGCTCTTTGAGCATCTTGGCTATAATTTTTCAAGTATATTTTCCTGATCGTGTGCCAGGGTTACCTCATTGATCCGCCACAAGGACAATCCTCTCTTCTTCTGAGTCCGTGAGAGGTTTGAGATGATCATCATCCTCAGTTATAGAGGGGCTAATCATATTGGATGATTTAGTCTTGTCTCTCTTTTTCTTCGTGGACGCACTTGTCCATTGCTGGTCTTCAATTAAGTCAGGATGGACCCACATGATTTCTCCTTTAGAAGTGGCAAGGGGTACAAAACCTTTATCCTTCTGACCATGCGGGTCAACATTCTTTAGGTACATTTCTCCCTTAGGGATGGGGATAACACAGTTTTCGGCCTCTATAGGAGCAAAATCTCCAAACTGGATCGATATCAAATTGGTGGATATGATCTTCTATTTTGGCTTCAGCCTAAGTACGCTAGCATCGACCAGGCTCTGCAGGATATCTTTAAAGACATAACATCTCCTCATTGGATGTCCTAGCATTCTGTGATACCGGTAGTAGTTAGGATCATATACTTTCCCTGTTTTATCAGGTTTCTTCACTTCAAAAAGTTTCAGTTTGTTGTTCTTCCGAAGTAGCTAGAATAGGGTGTCCATATGTTCCTCCTTAAAGGAGTATTGTTTGGACGCCCTGTGTTGATTCGATGTCCTACCCTATTTTGTAGGTGGCGCTCGGGTGCTGGTATCAGCGACCAGAGTCCTTTCCCTTAGGTCTGGGAGCATTGCCTTAGTTGCGTTGTGTTTGCTGCTTTGGCTTGTTAGCGTCTTCAGCTCTAACTCAAGCAACAATCTCTTCTGCCTGCTCTCCTTGTGAGACCAACTGCTTTCAGGAGCGACATTCTGCTACTCCTATTTGAGCCATGAGATGGTTCTGCAAGTTATGCCTGCAAGTTTCCGCCAAAGTAAATTGTGTCATATCTGAGAGGGCACCGTAGAGCCATACTTTGAAACCTCTCCACAAAGGTCTTTAGGGATTCTCCCTTCCTTTGCTTGGTAGCGAGAAGGGTCGGGACGAAAACTTTTGAATCATCTTCAAAGAACCTTGCTAAGAAAAGTCTCTCTAGATACCCATTTCTGAATAGACCCAACAAGCAACTTCATGAACCATTAGAAGGCAACCCCTTTAAGGGTACTGATTAACAAACGCGTCAATATGGCATCATTCGCTATTACATCTTCAGTCTGCAACTTGAAGTAGTAGATGTGTTGATTTGATGACCCCGTGCCATCAAAATCCTGTAGAGTCGGGGCCTTAAATTTCAGAAGATAGGGAAATGTGTCCCATTCTACGGGATAAGGCCGCACTACTCCACCATCTTGGAGCTCGTTTCTATTGGCAATTACGTTGAGACAAGCTTCTAATTCCTCCATCTTGGCTAACTGAGGATTATGCTCGTTCTCCTCCCTCTTCTTCAAAGGTGGATTTTATACTGTGAGCTTCATGGTCCGAATTCTCATTCATTTATCCTTCCCTTTTGACGATTTCGTCTTTCGGGAGGGTTCAGCTTTTTGGACCTTTTCTGCAACAAGCAGAGTCATCATGTCTCGTAATTGAGTGAGAGTCTCTTGCTGAGCCTGAAGCATGGCGTGGTGTTCGTCGACCCTCCTTACTAGACCATCTGAGCTTTCTGTCACATACACAGGATTCGCATGTGCTACCAAGGAACTCGAGGACTGGGATTCTGCGATGGCCGAGTGTTCCTCATCAGAAGTTGCTCCTCTAGCTAGTTGTTTATAGTTGACAGGAGGGCTCCTGTCCAAGTCTGGGTGTGTCGATACATCCCTTCGAACTTATCACAAATTTCTCTGACGGTCGACGAACAGCTTGTTTCAGAGTCATCAGAACTAAGAGCTGAGGTTTTTCCTCTGCCGATCACATTAATAGTGACCTCAGGATATTCGGTTTCTAAAGCTTTCTTCTTATGGCGACGTCATCGCTTGGCAGACGTAGCGATATTTGTTAACTGGTCAAATACCGATCGTCAAGGTACAGATGTACAACACTGGTATTCTAAGAGGACTACAAAAATAAGTCGCTCACATTGACATGAGTGAGCTGCTTGTTGCACTGGTCTTTCTCTCGACAGCAATTCCCGTAAGTCGGAAACTTGAGAGGGACCCTTCACAGAGTGTGAGGGTGGAGATGGAACCTCGTGTCCATTAGTGGATGGGGCTGGTTCTTAGCAAACATAAATTTTAAATCCATGTTGATCTTTTTGAACATGACGAATCACATCGTGTTCTGAATAAGAAGCACGAGAGTCGCGTTTGATTGGATTAATGCTAGACCAAAGTCTACGTTTTGGTGAAACGCACCTCTGAGGGATGCATTCGAATTTTGGAACGAGTTCCTGGGAACTGCGTTTAGTTAGATTAACGTGGTCTGGGGACCTACGTTTTGATTTTGAAATGCACTCCTAAGAGTTGCATTTGATTTGAGAAACGTGTCCTTGAGGACTGCGTTCTGGTGTTGAAACGCATTCCTACGGATTGTGTTCTGGTGTTGAAACGCATTCATGCGGATTGCGTTGTGATTTTGAAACGCTCCCTTGAGGGTTGTGTTTTAATTGAATCACTCGAGGCTTGTATTTGGGTTCATCACCCCGGGACTTGCATTCTGGAGTAGAAATACAGCGATCAAGTTAAGGCTCACAAACGCGGCTCTCGCGTTGATTGAGAGATCGGCTCTCTAGGAGATAAGCACACTGTACGGATCTTCTCCTCTGTCGAACGACATTTTTCTTAGCCTGTCTTAAGGCTTTTGTAGCAAGATTGTCGGTGTTGATGGAGCTCGTCATCGCAATAGGCCTTTTATGACCCAACACCCATTGTGTCAATACGGGTGTAGGATTTTCAACTCGTTGAACGAGTTTGGCAGAAGATGAGTCCATTCCTTCAAATAAGGGACTATTCGAGCAATCTTCATCTAAGGGGAGGGCCTCCTTAGGGGAGGGCCTCCTTTGATGATTCAACAATGAATGGAGCTTTGGTCTTCTGGGTGACCATGCAGATCTTGCGCCTAGCCTTGAGACTAAGAGATCCAGAGGAAAGTACCTCTTCGTACTTGGATTGGTCGAATTCCATGATGAGGGTTTCGACCATCATTCCAGCGAGGTTGACGTCGGATTACGCCACCACTTTTATATTAGAAAAGCTTATCCCCAGTGGAGTCGCCATCTTTTGTTTAGTGGGAAAATTCGAGGAAGAAAATTGAGAACAAAAATGTGTTATTCTCTCTAACTGATTTAGATAAATAATGATTATAACGCTCTTAATACAATTTCTATCTAATTAAATTAGAAAAAAGAAATTACAATCTTCTTGTATCGGAATCCCGATTTACAAAAGAGAAGAAGATCGACAGAGATCCCCCCTTTGTTTAAAACTGGGCTCTTCACGATAGCGATGAGATGCCTCCCTCGACGTTTGTATCAAGTTTGCTTCTCATTGATGATCTGACGTTTCACCTTGCTGGATTAAAATTGATAAAACTTGTGTGGTAAGTTTAAAAATAACTCTTAATGAGTTTAAGAACTCCATGCGAGTTTAAACTCCATAATATAGTTGATTTGAACCGAAATTCGGTTAATAAGCCAAGTATCAAAGCTCCTTGATCTCGGTTGCTGAAAAACGCTCCAAGCTCTTTGCTGATCTATAGATCCAAAAATGCTCAAAGATCCCCAGATCTGATATGTCGAATAGATCTTTCCTAATCCTCAAAAAGCCAGCCCTTAACTCAAATGAGTTTGTTAAGATTTATAAGGGGATTAAGGGGTGTAACTACCCCCTTAATTTGCTCCTAAGTGGGGGAGTGGTCCTCTCAAATTATGGAAAATAGTTTTAAAACCGTTCAGCTCATATTTGAATGAGTCAAACACAAAATTCGCATTCTAGCATGAATTCTGTGCTCAAACACAATGTCTGGAAGCTCGGACACGACGTCCAGAAGCTGCTTTTGTAGTGGTTTGGAAGCTGCGTTGGCAGCTTGGAAACTGTGTTTGGCAGCGATTAGAAGCTACATTTGGCAGCTGAATCTGAGCTGTTTTTGTATTGATTTAACTCTGGAATGAGACCACTTGCGTTTTGATTTGAAGAGACCGTCAATTTGTAGTCTCTTTTGCTAGAGCGTTGTAAAGATAGTCATCTGTAACCTTCGTCTTGGCTCCTTAAAAATATGAGAGTCATCAGATTGTAACTCCTGATATTGATTGTGAAGGCTATTGAATTAGAGCTTTCATCGGTTATTGTGAAGGTTGTCAGATTATAACCTTCATCGATCTACGTGAAAGTTTTTAATTGTAGCCTTTATTTGTTGATATGAAAGTCATTTGACTGTAACATTCATTGTCGAGTTGTCGATGTACAGGTTATCAAATTGTAACTTCTATCCTTGGTGTTTAATGGGGATCAGCTATCTGCAGTAATTTTTTAGACAGCCTACAATGAGATTTGCTTTGCTCATTTGATGAGGTTTGCCTATTTAACAAGGTTCGCTCGTTTGACGAGGTTCGCCTGTTTGATGAGGTTCGCTCATTCGACGAGGTTTGCCTGTTCGACGAGGTTTGCCTGTTTGATGAGGTTCGCTCGTTTGATGAGGTTTGCTCATTCGACGAGGTTCGTGTGTTTGACGAGGTTCGTCCTACAGATGATGTTCGTCTGATTTTTTGAGACGTGACCCTCACGTTTCGTAGTAACGCGTCCATTGATTGCCTCATATTTAGGAGTCAATGCATGCAGCGGTTATGATAGCATTTATATCAATTTAATGGATTGCTATTACAATCATAATTACCATTATGATGTGTAACAACCACATTAATTGAGGATGACTCTTGAGCTAGTCTTAGAGGCCTATAAATAGCGCCCATTGGGCAGCTCTTGGTGAGAACTAAAAAAATGAATGTCGGATCGGGGATATCTTGACGTTGTTGCTGCTGTTGTGCTGCTGCTGCAGAAACCATGCCCGAAGGAACTTGCCCTGAAATTGAAAGGTTTTGAACCGAATGGTTCTGAGATCGAGGAGATCTTGACAGTACTGGGTTGGTGCACACCAAAGTACTGTACTACTATTCCTAAAAATAGTTTGACCTTAGGATCCTTGCACCGGAGTAGGCCAAATATTGCTTTAAGCATAGCGTTTCACAAATTCACAACGGTTAACTTGAAAAAGTTTACAAATTATAGCACATCAACTTTTACTGTTTTATTCCAGATTTAACCATAATCTCTAACAATCTTAAAGAAATATTTCTGATCTACTAATGGATCTTACGAGGACTCTTGGAGTGGATTTTCTTAAGTTAGAGAACTTTGACGGATCTAACTTCAATGCATGGCGTCGGAAAGTAATCTTCGGGATGCAACTCCTACTATGTGGTTTCTGAGGAGAAATCCGACTTTGAAGAAGACTCTGAGTCTGAAGCCTCTTGGGTTAAAGATGATCATTTCTATAGGAGTTATCTCCTTAACTTCCTGACCGATCATCTGGCAGATGCTTACACTAACAAGCCCTCTGCAAAGGAAATCTGGAATGCTTTGGAGGACCAATACAATGATGAGGAGAAACTATCAAAGTCTGACAAGTTTCTGGACTTCAAATTCAAAGATGACACTGAGGTTTTACCTCAAGTCAAAGATCTTAAAAAGCTTGTTATGAAGCTAAAGGATGAAAAGATCAATCTTTATCAAACATTCATTTCTGGTGCAATTATCAACAAGCTTCCTCCATCTTAGATGTCATTCTCCACGGACATTTGAAGAAGGAAAAGACAGGCGACTCTATCTAATTTGAAGAGGTTCATTCAGATCGAGGACGAGATTCGGACTCACACGAAGGATGTGCTCCTTACTAAGCAGAAGGCGTCTGCTAACATGATGGCTGCTAACTCTGAAAATGGTATTAGTTCTTCTTTTAAGAGAAGAAGAATAAGTCATTTAACAAAAAGAAAAACCACCCGGAGAATCTAAATGTTCAAAAGAAAGATTTCAAGAAGAGCAGCAAATGCTTCAACTGTGGCAAGGACATTTTGTCAAGGACTACAAAGTACCAAATAAGGGAACATCACACAATGTTAATCAAGTTAACAATTGTGTGGCTATGCTCTTCCAAGTGACAACTCCCAACAACGTCTCTGGTTGGTGGTTAGATACAGGTGCTTGTAGGCACTGAGAATTGCCTAAGTGTCTGGCCCCGCCTACCAATAGCTTGGGCTCGTCTGCATTTAGCGAGCCCAGCAAAGCCTGCTTGCAAACACAAGCAAGCTCGCCAACACGCTCTGCTTGCCAGTACGAGCCAAACATCTCGTGTTTATTGAGCTCGCCCGTAGAGCTTAACCTCTCCTTCTTGATGAGCTCGCCCTTAGAGCTCAGCTTCTCCTATTTGTTGCGCTCACCCGTAGAGCTCAACTTCACCTCCTTATTGAGCTCGCCCGTAGAGCTCAGCTTCTCCTGTTTGTTGAGCTCGCCCGTAGAGCTCAACTTCGCTCCCCATCGAGCTAGCCCACAGAGCACAATCTCTCTTGTTTATTGAGCTCGCCCATAGAGCTCAACCACTCCTAATTGTTGAGTTCGCCTGTAGAATTCAACCACTCCCAATTGTTTATTAAGCTCGCCTGAGAGCTCAAGCATCCCGTGTTAGCTTGACTCGCCCGTATGAATCAAGCTCGTCAAATCATTAAGCTCGCCAGTACGAGTTCAGCCTCGCCTGAATGCTTCGCTCGCCCACACGAGTCAAGCATGCCTGCAAGGAGTTCACCCACACAAACTCTGCTTGCCAACAAACACCAGCTCACATGTTGGAGGGGATCGCCAGCCGACCCCGCCTGTTCACCAAGCTCACCTGCAAGCTCGCCTGAGCATTCATACAACTCTCGAGCTCGCCCGTAGATTTGCCAGCCTTGCCTAAGCAATACAAGCAGGCTGCTTGCTTGTGGGAGTGGGCCTACCCACTTCCCACGTCCTGGGTGATGATGAGGCATGGCTCTCACCTCCCCTATAGTGGTCACATCCCACAGCTACGGGAGGACATAGTGCTCTTCACCCACTAGTGGTAAAATCCCATAAATCAAGTGATGACCCCTGCCATCCATTGCCTATTTAAAACCACCTTCACCAATGTGAAAGAGGCTAGCTGCTTAGAGGTTGGACAGATGCTGGAGATTTTGATGCTCAAGGCTCTTCAAAAAGAGACCTTCATTCAGCTCACTTGCTTGGTAGAACATTTCTAGCTCCTTGCCTGGATTGTTGAAGCAGACTCAATCTGAACTCTCATATTTGAGGCTCGTCAACACTTTGCAAACTCTTACATCATAGATCTCTCCAGGCTTGTGGCTTTTCAAGCTCAGGTACAATAGAACTCAATCGCTCTGGAGCCTCTATTGCACACTGATGCTCCAACCGAAACTTCAATCGGATCATCCAAAGGAAGCACACTCAGCGCGAGCACCGAGGGAGGCGTCCTACCACTACCAACGAACCCATGTTAAACAAGGAGGGTCATTCCCTCCTCCTCTGTTGTAAAATATTGATTGTAGTTTGTAATAAGTCATTCTTATAAATGCAAATAGACCCCCTCATCAGGAAGTCAATCTTTTACGCACCGATAGAAGATGATGACCACAGTAGGAGAAACCGTTCACTCAGATGAATTGGTGGTGGTGCCGTTCGACGAAGTCACGGAAGGGACAACTGTTGAGTCCCTTATGATCGAGTTCGATCAAGCCAAGTACGAAGAATACTTGTCTTCTTCTTCCTCTGATAGCCATGCATCACACAAGCACTACAGAGTCGCGCGTGTGGCTCGGCCCCAAGTGGTCGAGGTAACCATGCCTGAGAGCTCTACGCGAGCTAAAGAAAGGGGTTATGTCTCCCCCAGGCCAGCTAAGGCCGAGCCGAAAGCCAAGCAAGCGAGCCAAAGGACTGCTCGTTGGGTTCCCAAGCAACCCACGTAGCCCCCCATGCAAGAGGAGACTGTGGTACGTGTCGGCACGGACCACGCCTTCGCCATCGACATGAGTCTCGTCCTCTCTAGAAGATCCCAACGGCGACGATGATAAGCTCTCGCCCGCCAGGAAGCCTCAGCCTCCACTTCCTATGATGGCCTAAATTACTATTCTAGTCTAAGAAGAGCTAGACAGGAATGAAAAGTTTCTAGTTTTGGCGGATCAAGTCAATCAGGCGAGCCTACCTATTCAGGCGGGTTCCCCTACACTGGCAAAATTTCCAAACCTGGTGAACTTAGTGTTCCAGGCGAGCCTCACTTCATCGTCCGAGTTCCCCACTTGGGCGAACTCAGCAACTCAAGCAAACCCACCAAATTAGGCGGCCTTCATTCTTCAAGTCGTCTGTCCAAATTAGGCGAGTCGTCCAAATTAGGCGAGTCGCCCAGATTTGGCGAACCCTATGATTCAGGCAAGCCACGCCTTCAAACATGCGAGCTCTACACAACAGGCGAGCTTCATCTCCCAAATAGAAGTAGACATGTAGGCGAACCCCAGCAGGATCGCCTGAGAACCAGCCTTAGCCAAATAGGCAAAGCCAGATCAACTCAAACGAGTGAACCTTGTCTGAATGAACAGACAACACGAGCTCGCCAGCAGTCGGTTGAAGCTCGCCCAAACTCAGGACCTCACCTGTCAAGGCAAGGTCGCATGAAATAGACACTTGGGAAATTCCCCAAATGTTCTCACTCTAACTCCTTTGAGTCTCTTCCATGAAATTGCACATCTTGTCCTTCCGACACTGGGGGTTGCCATCACCAACCCGCAGGAGATCTCAGAGATCATCTAACTTACAAACACACTATTCAATAGGCCAACCCTCAGTGTCATTATGAGAGGCTCATCTAGGTGGTACTTGCCAACTGCCAGTGCACTAAGGCTCCGAAGCCATCAGTCTTTGGGAGGCTTTCTCAACAATCTCCCGAGCCAAGACATCCCCGCCAAAGACGTCATCATCAAAAAGAGGCAAGCCATGGGTAACTTAGAGCTTTCAACAGCTACAGTCAACATGACAGGAAAGGGTAAATCCTAATATTCGGATTCATCAGATCCTAAATATAGCCCGGGATTCAAATGGCTCCCTGTTGAAAATAAGGGTGTACACCAACGCACTCTCCTTCAGACAGGAGCAACTATCCCATTTGATTATGCATGTTTGTCGCCCATCTACGACAACGAGGATGAGGTGTGCTCAGTAGCAGCAACATCTCAGACCTCAAGCTCAGGCAAGCACACAAAGGTGCAGGTAAGATTTACAAAGTTTGGTGAGTCTTACAAATACTTACTATTTACATCAAGTTATTAGTTTAAAGCTTATGCTATTAATGACAAGATGATTGGTTCAAAAGTCAAGTAAGATTTACAAGTAAAATCCTATCATGGTAAAGAGGATGGCTGTTAAGACTTAATGAGTCCAAATTATTTTGGATGCAGGATGTTGGATAGGTAACATGCCTAAAGGACTCACCGATGATCTTATCATGTAAAGGGGTTGGCTGTTAAGCCTTAATGAGTCCAAAACATTTTTGATGCAGGGTGTTAGATGGGAAACATGCCTAAAGGACTCACCTAGAATCCTATCATGAGAGATGATGGCTCTTAAGCCTTAATGAGTTCAAAGCATTTCGGATGCGGGATGTTTGATAAGAAACATGCCTAAAGAACTCATCTATGCATGAGGTGGATATTTGGTCGTCTCCTATGGTGTATTGTGGAAAGATACCTAGAGCCCTAGTAGGAACTAGGATATGCACAGGGCCATAAATGAGCAAGGCAAAAGCAAAGGCAAGTGTAGTTTAAAGTGAAAGCTACCACATATGAGTTTGATCTTGTGTGATCGTTGGATTTTAGACATGTGTTGGTTCAAGTCTCTGCGACATCATGCATCTATCTTTTTTTCAGTTGGTCTAAGGGGTATTCAGGTTCTTGCGACATCTACTTTATACACAACGATTGATACAACGACACCATTACACAATACTAGTTTAAAAACTTATGGGGGATTGTTGGATTTTTTGGCCAAAACCGCTTTCCAAAATGAGTTTTCAAACTATATATATATATATATATATATATATATATATATAT
>BQKN01000380.1:240334-278231 GCA_022839385.1 Asparagus kiusianus | reverse complement strand
ATAAGATTAGCAATAACCCTATTCACCCCCCCTCTAGGGTACTTTCAGCATCTACACAGGAGCCTAAATGTTGAGTAAAGAGAAAGAAACTAGAGTTCATGATAAAGGGAATCAGATTCACCTCTGGCAGTTGCAAAAGATTCTGTTACCCCAACATTCATGCCCGCATCCTTCAATTTGTATAAAAGAGAATGAAGCGCGAAAACGATTAAAGGGGAACAAATTTTTGTTTGTTAGAAAATTTGTAAGAAGACAATGAAAGAATTGAATGTTTTATTCTCTCAATCTTGATTATAATTTGGATTTCCTGATTACAAAAGAGAAGAGAATTGATCTGAATTCTCCCCTTTATTTAATTCTGCATTCTTCACGATGGCGATGAGATACCTCCCTCGAATGCTCACGTCAAGTTTGCTTCTCGTTGACGATTTGAACATCTTGTTTCACTAGAACATGGTCTTCTCCTCACGATTTAACGCTATGGAAAACTTGCTTTGCAAGTTTTAAAGAACTCTTGATGAGTTGATAACTCTGAACGAGTTTGAAACTCTATGAAAGAGTTGATTTAACCAAAATCGATTTGTAAGCCAAGGATGAAGAAAGCTCCTGTTTTTTATCTCCAAAGCTCCAGCAATTCCCCCAAAAAAGCCAGCTGAAGATCTCTTCTTTTCTGCCAAAAACCCAAGGACCCGAACTCAGTTAAGTTTACTCCTATTTAAAGGGGATTAAGGGGTATAACCGCTCCCTTAATTCGCTCCTAAATAGGGTTGAATAGGGTGTAACCGCCCCCTTAAACTACTCTCCAAATCGTGGGGAAAACAGTTTTGAAACCATTCAATTCGTGCTTTGAACGAGTCAAATGCCAGTCTGAACGTTCTGGGTCCGAACTCTGCGTTTTAGACTTGAAACGCAGAGTTGGGCCTGTTTTTAGCTAAAAACACCGTGTTCGTACAGTGTTGTAAATCTGAAATGTAGAGTTAGGACGCAGAGATAAACTTCGTGTTTTGGACCTGGGACGCAGAGTTAGGCTCTGCATGAATTCTGCGTTTTGAGTCCATGAACTCTACGTCTAAACTTGAATGCTGGGGATGGCCTCTGTGTTTTCGACTAGAATGCTAGGCATGACCTTTGCGTTTTAACTCTGGAACGCGGTCATGACCTCTGCGTTTTGATTTGAAAATACTATCAATTTATAGTCTCTTTTGCTAGAGCGTTGAAAAGACCATCATCTTATAATCTTCGTCTTGGCTCCTTAAAAATATGAGAGTCATCAGATTGTAACTCTCGATGTTGATTGTGAAGGCTGTTAATTAGAGCTTTCATCAGTTATTGCAAAGGTCGTCAGATTGTAACCTTCATCGATCTACGTGAAAGTCTTCAAATTGTAGCCTTCTGGAAGTCGTCGAATTGTAACATTCATCATCAGTGTTTGATGGGGATTAGCTATATGTTATGATTTTTAGACAGCCTACAATTTTAAATCGCCCAACTTCCTTAATTGCAAATTGAATGGTGTACTACCAGTGTTAGATATACCTGGACTTGGAATCCTTGGCTCAAGATTGGTATCCTGGCCAACTCTTTTGCCAACCTTGGCAGGCATGATCTCATCATCAATAGCATCACACATCTACTGCACGAAGCTCGGGCCCTCGAAATGATTGAAGTTGGAGAAGATAGACTCGTACGGAAATTCACCTTCATCATGACTCCCTGAAACACGAGACATGATTAAGTTCGAAGAGTCCGTAATAGAACTAATTAGAGACTACATGGTTGTGGGGGATTACCTTCTCTGCCAGTGGGTACATGGCCAAGTAACTCTGTCTGGTGAGCATGCGGATCGACATAGGACTTACTCACCGTCTTCTTCCACTTAAGAAAGAGAACTTCCATGTAGGTACTAGGTCTCTCATGTTTGGACTTGGCACGCACCTCAACCCGTGCAACAAACTCAGTGGTAGAACATAATCTCACGCGATGCAAGATAAGAGGCTCGTCTTCTCAACCATCCTACCTAGGGTAACAAGAGTCATCTTATTAGGATAAGTAAACAAAACCTCTCGCCTCGACTTTGATGGAGGCAGTAGAGGTTTAGGGAAAATAGAGCGCTGAGCTTGACGAGCAAATGCCAGACTCAGTAATTCTAAGAAGAAAGAGTCTGACAGACCTGTCTCAAGTTCGTCTTCAGTGCTTCCAAATTTGATGCCCATATATCCAAGGTTTTCTTTGGAAGTCTCCTCGTCGTCATCAGTGGGATGGAACCCCTCCTCATCCTCTACTCTACCTTTGCCTTTGCGGGAGGGTTTAACAGCTTCTTCCCCTGCTTCTTCAAAAGCTCAGCAACAAGCAACCTTAATAGTAGCTCGAACTAAATATTCGGCCTCCAACTTTGCAAGGTCCTTCACGTTCATAAGCTCATTCGTAGAAATGAGCCACTTGCAGCCGAGGAAGGTAAGTTATGGTTTATGGCTGGATGTAGGGAGAGTAAAGGTGGCGCTCGTACAACCTATCATGCTCCAAAGCCATGCTAGAACACCATCTATAAAACCTCCCTCGGTCCTCAAGCCTCGATTCAGGTTCTCAACATACAGTTGGTCATAACCAAACTGATGAGCAAAACCACTAGGCAAATAAGGATCTATATAGCAACGACTCTTCACCCGAAGGACAAGATATCCGGGGTGGATGTTCACCAACCAATGGTAACAACCCATATTAAGAGAAGTCCGACTAGTCCCTTGCTTCTCTTCATCAATTAATACCTCATCATAGTGGCCCGAGAAATGAGGAAAATATTTGAAGAACTCCCAACACTTATGGATTTAAAGCTCTTGTTTTGCCTCAGTGAAAGTCTTCAAAAACCACTTACTCTCCTCTAATGATTGCAGAAGGGGACAAAGGTATCGGCAGTGCCCGGTGCTGACATCAAATTAGGGTGATGAAGGATGAGCCATGTCATCAGATATGTATATGGGAACTCGACTTTCATGGGTAGGATCTCAATCGATGGTTCGGGCCCCATTTGCGTAAGACCATCGACCATATATTTAAGCCCATAATGAATATCAGCGATCATCACCGAAAGTAGAGAAAGATCCTTCCCATGAGCTAACTGGATAGCCGGGAAGAGAACTTCAATCGGCAAAGTATCGAAAAATTGATATGTAACGACGTACTTCTTCAACCAAATGGCGAGATACCCTACCAGAAGAGTCATATGTAGATACGCTTCTGCGCATGCCATAGGAATGTTCGAAACTAGGTCCCTACCGGAAAAGGGCCCTCAACAGTAGCAGTAGTGAATGATTGAGCACCGGTCTTCTCGATCATGTCATTAATCACAGAAGGACTCAGAGGAGCTAACTCACAAATAGCTTCACCAGAATTACTCTCTAAGTGCTGAAACAAATAATCAGCAAACTGGTTCAAGCTTATCTATTTCTTCTTCTTTGCCATGGGGTTCATACCGACTAGAGCAGTCTGATAGTGACACGTAAGATCTTAGAACGTATCATACATGTCAGAAGAAGCTCTCTTCAATTGCCTCAGCTACCGATTGGTAGGAAAATACTCCTCGTATAGGTAATCTCCCATCGGAAGTCTGAAAAACTTCTGTATCTCATGAAGATCTAACACTAACTCTCCATTGCGAGTCAAGAAAGTGTTGGTGTCAGGGTTATAAAGCTCCAAAAATGCTAGGAAATGGTGTCTACTGATTGGTAATCCGTACATAATGGCGTGTACCGATGCATACAACCCGTTGTGCTTCAGTTCACTCTCCCGGTGCCCAAGAACATAACTCGTCATACGAGCCCACCACCTCTTTAGCGGCGAATGCACCTAACTATAGCACCTGTAGTCCTTCATAGGGAGTTTCCTCCCATGTCTGGCGAGGTGGTTCCTCACTGTGTTTGTAGCTATCAACACTTCATCCTGGCGGTTCTGTATCAAGTCCAAGAACCCTGGTCGAAGGCCATGAATATAGTTATACCCATCCGAACCCGGGGTTTTATGCTGGGAAATAAAGCCACAGTGGACTCACTCGTGATCATCTGTAAGAGGCCAAGACATCTCTCGTCCCATGTCTTGCACCTTTAAATGTGCAAATGAATACTGGCAAGGAATAAGATGGATATACAATGGACTTCTGCCATCATCTTTCAGCAATTGCTCATCATCAAGAGTTAGCACATATGGATCCTCAATATGATCACCGAAAATAATCCAGATTCTTCAAAGCCTGAGTAGAGATGGAATCTTCAATAAGGAGAACATCTGTGATCAACTGTCGTAATGTACGGTGACCCCCATCTTGTACTAGCTGAGGGACCTCCTTAGGTCCAGCCGAATCAAACTGAGGAGTCAAACCAATAAGCAGCTTATCAACACTAGTGGTAAAAGTCTCTCTGCTACAACCACTCATGGCGTAAGATAAGAGTCCATCTGTAGGAAACTCAACTGAAATAGATAGCACACAGTTAGAAAAATATTTCTAAAGCAAAAACAAGGAATTGAACTCATCTCACGAATCGACGAGATAAGAGTCACTACTTGGTCAATTGGCGAGACGATTTTAACTGTTCTACATGAGAGGGACAATGTACATTATCATGCAAATAATATGACAATATACCCCATCCTACAGAGTACAATACATCATGAAAGCTCCCCATCAACCAGAAGATGTGTATTGGCCAAGCAAAATACGTCCTTTAAAGCTTCAATCCCCACAAAGGAGGACATCGACTCTTCCCGAATGACTCACCAAGGAGACAAATGAGGGTGCAATACACAAGATATCAAATTTACAAAAGCTATAATAGCTCACCCCCGTATGAAGAAGCTATAGGAGCCTCCCTCTCGATGTGCTGCGAAGTCGAGCGACTCCTGTAAAAACACGGTCGTCGTGGAGATATTGCTAACCTGTAATGAAGATCAGCGGGTCAGGTATAATCATAAATTCAAGAACCCGAAATTAAAAAAAAGGAAATTATGAACTTTAACCGGAATTCTACAAATAAAATATGATTTGACAGTTGAAGTCTAATTAAACCTACATACAAACAACGGATTCGATTTACAACCAAAACCACTCTAAATTATTTTTAGTCGAAATACCCAAAATACCCCTCATCAAGAGTTCGGCCATGGGTATGCAACCCAAGCCCCCAAACGTTTTGGCCTCTTTTGCGCTTAACCCCCTCAAAGCTCATCAAAAATTCGGCCATGGGTATGCAACCCAAGTTTATCAAATTTGGCCATGAACAAGCCCTTCAAACACCTCAAAATTTCGGCCATGTATGCAATATAACCCGTCAAAAAAATTCAGCCATAGCCTCAAGCCTATCAAAAACAAGTTTCAAACTTCATTCTCATGCAAAAAAAAACATCAAAATTTCGGCCATATTCCCATACCCACAATCAAAGTTTCAATCTTTCCACCAAAATCCATGAGTTCTTAAAATAAAATCAAGCATACAAGTTGTTGAGGGAGCTTACTCAAATCAAGAGCTTGAGAGTAATTTTCAGCCAAGAATAATAGGAGGGGAAGATGAGGCTTCAAATTCTTTTATAAGAAGAGTTTATGAGTCCTTAAAGGGGGGATTAAGAGTTCTTAAAGACAAGGACTTATGGGTTATGAAGAATTGGGTGTTGGGATGAAGAGTTTTGAGGAAGAAAATAAAAATAATAGGGAATTCAAAATTTGAGGGGGAACACAAAGGACTCCTGTACAAAACCCTACACCCATACCCTAGGCCGACCCATCTCTCTCTATCTTTCATGATGTCTCTATCTCTCTCTCCTTGACTGACACACTCATTGTGTCTCGGTCAAGGCTGAGACACAAGCTGTATCTCAGGCCCAAAACAAGGCCTCACTAGTTCAATGATGTTGTTTTTGGTCTGTATTTGCTCTTTATTGGCCGTTTCAGTGCGTCTGATAACTGTCTTCGCACTCCGATGAGTATATAAGTATAAACTGCATCTCCTTGAATCTCCGATAGGTACACAAGGTTAAACTGATTCTTAAAACTCCTAGGAGTATACGAGCATAAATTGGTCCTCTCCGCTCCAACGCCTTAAGAGCCTAATCTGTGTAGACTCCAGTTGACGTATGAGTATAAACTATGTTTACACCAGTCAACGCATTGTGATGAAGGTTAATGTCAATTAACGTATTGTAATGAAGGTCAACGCTGGCCAATCCTACAATAAAAATTAGCGCGTCGATAAATTTCACTGAAATATGGCTCAAATCAAGTCCAAGCCGCAAGACAAGTTGACACCTCCTGTGTCAACTCGAAAGACGGAGCCAGTCAACACAAAGCCCAACTAGATGAGTCGACACCTCCTGTGTCAACTCAAAAGGCAAAGACAGTAGACATGAAGTCCGACCAGATGAGTCAACACCTCCTATGTCGACTCGAAAGGTGAAGCCAGTCGACACGAAGCCTGACTAGACTAGTCGACACCTCATGTGTCAACTCAAAAGGTGAAGCCAGTCGATACGAAGCCCGACCAGACTAGTCGACACCTCCTGTGTCGGCACAAAAGGTGAAGCCAGTCGATGCAAAGCCCAACCAGCAAGTCGACACATCCTGTGTCGACTCGAAAGGCGAAGCCAGATGAAAGGTGAAGCCATTCGACATGATGCCTGACCAGATGATCGACACCTCCCGTGTCAACTCGAAAGGTGAAGCCAGTCAACACAAATCCTAACCAGACCAGTCGACACCTCCTGTGTTGACTCAAAAGACAAAGCCAGTCGACATGAAGCCTGACTAGACAAGTCAACACCTCCTGTGTTGACTCGAAAGGCGAAGCCAGACGACACAATGCCTGACCAGACGAGTCAACACCTCTTATGTCGACTCGAAAGACGAAGCCAATCGACATGAAGCCTATTGTGTCAACACCCCCTGTGTTGACTCGACATTTTGACTAATCAGACAAGACGACACCTCTTGTGTCGACATAAAAAACGTTCTTAGTGGATACGCCCTGTGGTATCAATCGACATGCTCTCTGATTCTTTAAGATTGTATGATAATTCTAGGGAGTTCAGTCATAATTCAGATACGAATTCTAACAAAGATAGTCATTTCAACGTCGACTCAATGATACGAGCTAAATTCAAAAATCAACATACCAATTTTAGTTTGAGACTTAGACAATGGTCAGACAATAAACGTAGCGTCAGAAGAATCTTAGCTATTCGACAAAATACTTAGTCTATCAAAAAATTCAAGAAGTAAAGCTAATTACAGGTCCTTTATACCGACTGAAGGTTAGGCCTATCACATCAAAAGTATTTTAGGCTCTTCTATAAAAAAAACGAGACTAAAACACTTTGGAGGGGTTATCTGTAGGCATTAAAAATTGCTTATAGGTTCCCGCACACAACTCGAGACAAATAAAAGATGATGAACATTATTATCCAAGTTAAGGAGAATTATCTAATGTCGATTAAGCACATGAAGTGAGTTGACAAAACGTATGAATCAACAGGGTGGCAGAATAATGAAAAGACGATTCGATCGGGAGTTACGTTTCACCCACGAAAGACAAAGCGTCACTCATGTCTTGTCCACCCCATGTGTGACTCATCCATGGGAGATTGTAGATCTCTTCTCTAGCTTTCCAATGCACTTTAAATTGCATCATTCTATGATCGAATTGGGAAATTACAGGAAAAACAATCAAGGCAAGCTAAAACAGCGTTTCGGCCAAAACTGAGACGCGTTTGTGTATCGACCAAGGCTGAGACACACTTTGTGTCTCAGCTAAGGCTGAGACACAACTTGTGTCTCGGCTAACACCTAGACACAAAGTATGTCTCGGCCAAGGCCGAGACACACTTTGTGTCTTGGCCAAAGCCAAGACACAGAGTCTGTCTCGGGCCCTGAAATGCAGTTTTTGCCGTTAACCACCCAGATTTTGGTATATTCTAATCCAAAGCCTTCCAACTGATTTGAAGCTATCTTGGAATATGGTTAAGTGGTTACAACTAAAGATGAGAGCAAATCGATCGTTCTTATCCGAAAACTAAGCTTCTGAAACCTATAAATATGGCCCTAGGGCCTTTATTTGCACATATCCGGAATTCTCGAGTCTCGGTGAAGCCCTGTCGAATTAAAGAGTGAGGAGCATAATTTTAGAGAGGAGGAAGAGATCTTAGCGTGTTCTTCAGCACAAAGAGAGGAAGAGTTCGAGAGATCTACATTCGTTCATCCATTTGTCTTGAGATCGCACCTAGTTGTGATTCTCGAGAAGAGTGATTGTCTCGTTGTTGCCGAGATAGTCACTTCAATTTTTTGTCTCATTAGCGAGGCAATGAAATCTTTATTCAAATCTGATTAGTTGGTGGTCCACGGATAAACCCCGACACCGACAAAGATCCTGCGCAAACAGAAGATCAATAAACGATCTCTCTGCGTGTGTTCTCAATAAAGTTGTAATCTTTTTATTTTCATTATGTAAGGAGACTTATAAAAAGTCTTTATTTTTTGAACTTATTGTAACGACTGAAGTTGTAATGAGTCTTGCAATGAACAAACCAACTTTCGACACGAACAATTAGTTTTTTGTGATTTCTTGACCCGATTTCTTCATGGATCCTTGAGCTTTCTTGGACATTCAGGAAAGTCCAAAAGAAGAAGAAGATAATGAGTTAGATCCAAGTTTTGAGGAATTTTTTGGTGAGGAGCTAAAATTATTAGAAAAAGTAGATCAGGTTTTGCAGAATAAGGACACTATGTTAAATTCATTCTTCTTGATCACAACATTTGAAGAATTATTTCTTGATAAACTTAGATTCTTAGAAAATAAACAACAACCAAATTTTTATACCTCAACCATAAATCTTGGGTTTGAGAAAATTGTAAAAAAGGTATTGGTTGTTAGAAGATAAACCTTCCCAAATCAAGAATCTAAGTTCAATAAGAAATTTAAAATGCATAACACCAACCTCACATTACTACAAAAATCATTAAATACCTTGGAATATTCAGAATTTAAACACATCATTAATCATATCATTGTGAATTTATTTAAAATCCGGGGGAGATTCTTCAGCAAAAAGGTGGGATTCAATGTAGAATTTGAGCTTTTCATGTTGAACCCTTTATTCTACATTCTTTGTTTTGTTTTGTCTTATAATAATAAAAAGAATTTATTCTTCTCTCATTTGAGAGTTTCTTGTTCTTTTATAGTAAAACAAGAAAAAAACAAAGAAAAAAGAGAAAATAAAAAAGAAAAAAAGAAAAATATGAAAAAAAGAGAATAAAATTTTGATTTCATCATTCTCACACCAAAGGTAATTGCAGATTTTTTTAGGTCAGCCGACCAAATGTAAGTGCTTCATTTCTTATCTGCTTTGCTTGTGCATCATAGAGTTTGCATTGAGGATAATGCAAAATTTAGATGCGGGAGTAGGAAGTAGCTATTTTTTTCCTCTTTATTTTACCTTTTTGTTGCATTTTTTTGTCATATTTTTTCTTTCTTCTTTTTTCTCTTCTTTCCTTTAAAAAATCATAAAAATATTTTTACTTACCAAATTAGTAGAGTTAAGTAATAATTGATCTATTTAATAAATTTTAAATTTTCTAATCATTAGTTAGTGATATACTCAAGTCCACCTTTTATGATAATGCTAAATAATTTTTTTAAGAAATAATTTTTAAAGTAGTATACTTCACTTAAGCCTTAACTTAGACTTTTAATTAAAATAATGAAATTTTTACATGCTTAGCTTAAAGTTCAAAATAAATTTTCAAGTTGTCTTGATTTACATATTTTTCAGAATATATATATATACTTTTGGACATGTGCCCCTAAAAAGTATATAAATTGCAGTTTAATCCAGAAAGTCTCAATTTAGACCCTAAAAAATACATCACTTATAGTTCAGGTCAAAATTGTAGTTTGGTCCTCGTGAAAAACTACATATATTGTGCTTTAGTCCCTAAAATACAGAAATCATAAAATTACAATTCAACCTTCTGTTAAATTCAAACATTGTAGAAATTACACATTCATCTTAAAATTTCATGAATTGTAGATTGATCCCTCAAAACATTGAAAACTCAAAGAAAAATTCAAGAAGATATGAAAGTCATCAAAGTCGACACGGATCTCTATGTCCCTAAATTAGATGCAAGAATATTTTGTATAAAAAGAAGCACACTCGAAAATAACATTGCATAAAAACATGCACAAATAAGCTTAAGACCAAAAGGTTCAATTGTGTTGACCTCTAAGTCATTAAACTAGCTAAAAATAAAAATGCACAATTCAAACAACATAATCAAAACTTGACCTCCACGTCACTAAACTAAGCCAAATCGAAATCAATTTCTATGTCGTTAAAGTAGATAAATTTCTATGTCGTTAAAGTAGATAAAATTCTAAATTTGACCTCCACGTCGTTAGACCTCTATGTCGTTAAACTGGAAAAAGTTCCAAATTTGACCTCTACGTCATTAAACTAGATTAAATCCTAAATTTGACCTCTACATTGTTAACTGGAATAAATTCTAAATTTGACCTCTACGTCACATAAACTAAAAAATATCAAATTTGACTACTACGTCATTAAACTGGAATAAATTTCAAATTTGACAACTACATTGTTAAATTGAACAAAACTCCAAATTTGACTTCCATGTCGCTAAACTGGGCCAAATTAAATTGACCACTATGTCACAAATCTGGAATAAATCCTAAATTTGACCACTATGTCGCAAAACTGGACAAAACTCTAAATTTTAGCTCCACATCACTAAACTGGGCCAAATCAGATTGGCCACTACTTCATTAAATTGGGCCAAACCAAACTTGACCTCCACATTACTAAACTGGGCCAAATCAAAGTTGACCTCTACGTCGTTAAACTGGATCTAAAAATCTAAGTCTGACCTCCACATCGATAAATAGGGCCGAATTCCAAATTTGAACTCCAAGTCGCTAAATTTGGTTCAAAATCCAAATTCTATTTCATGTCTCCAAGTCAAATCCAAATACAAATTTCAATTGCCCTATCTCTAGTCTAGGATTTTACATGAAAATTTGTGCACTGGGGTATGCCCCTGGTTAAGCCCATGTATATGATCATTTAATAAAATAATAATAAGATTATTGTGCTTTCTTTTTTTTTGTGAGTTTTCTCTTGTTTTTTATGTTTTCTATTGACTCTTGAGTCTATTGGAAACCATGAACCAACATAAAAATAGAACCCTCTCCTGTGGGGTGAATTTGGTGGGATCGATATACAAGACAAAGTTATCTATCTTAATTTGATGCACTTGTATGCAACTAGTTAAGATAGACAATTTTGACCCCCACATGGCTGACATCATCAGAGGGAATATTCCTCTCTCACATAAAATCATAAGCACTCCCTACCTTAAATTCAAGATGCTACACGTTGAGAAATACAAGGGTGAAGGCGACCCAGCTGAACATGTATAGAATTTCTTTGACTTACGTGACTGGCATGATTATATGCAAATATTTTCCTGTCATCCTCAATGGTAGTGCCAAGATGTGGTCGAATTTTATGAAAAAGAAATCTATCCACATCCGTGAACAATTCAACTAGAAGTTTGTACACAACTTCTTAGTAGACACAAAGAAGAAGACACCATGTGCTCATCTATTGTAGATTAAACAAAGACCCAATGAAACTTTGAGGGAATATTTCAAAAGATCCCAAATTAAGTAGTTGGACATAGAAGACCCATGAAACATGGTGATGATGACAACAATAATCTCAAGTCTAGAAGATGAGAAATTGTCCAACTCTCACGTCATGAATCCTATGGTTGACTTTGACCAACTCATGGCCAGAGATTAGTTACATATAGATATGGAAGACAGTCGTCTCTATAAAAGGGTAGCCTAAAGAGAAGCCACCAAAGCTGAAACTTCCAGAGGCAAGAAGATTGAAGGCAACCGATCCAAGTCTAAGTCCAGATTTGGTCTACCTGATAGGAGAGAATAGAGAAGGTGCGCAACTAGGAGATCGGCATTTGCCACCCCCCCCCCCCAATTCTCCCCTCTCATAAGTGTTGCACCTAATCCAAAAGGAGGGCATCTCACCAAAACTCTACTTCGAATGACTTCAAAACCTCACAAGAGGAATCCTCGACAAAATTGCCACTACCTCAGGACCACAGCCATAATACTGATGACTGTAGAATCCTATAAAGATACATCAAATACCTCATCAAAAGAGGGCTATTGAAGATATTCTTTGACAACCGCAGTAATGAGGGACCAGTCCCGAATAAAGTAAGGATGGACCAGTCCTGGATAAATCAAAGAGAAGGAGTTTAAAGATCACCTCACCTGAGTCAGCAAAAGAATCAGTCAAGAGAAGCCAATGATACAGGGATCATAAACACTATTAGCGGCAACCCAATAGTAGGAGGAATATAAAATAATGCTTGGAAGAAGTAAGCTCGATGAGTCCTTGAGGTGAATCTATGTGAGAAGAAGTTCAAGGTGGATCAACCCATCATTTTTAGTAGTGCTAATAAAAAAGACGCAAAGACACTTCATAATGATCCTATCATTATCTCCGCAAAAATTAATAGATTTTGAGTTAAGAGGCTCATGGTGAACACATGAAGTTTAGCCAATATCTTGTTTATGGATGCATCCAAACAAATGGGGATTGACGGATCAAAGTTGCAACCCAATCCGAGTCCTCTGTTAGGCTTCTTGGGGCATTTGGTTTGACTAGAAAGATTAATCACCCTACATATGGTAGTTATTGATTATCCCTGCTAGTTCACGGTTTAGATCTAGTTCATCGTAATGGAGATCGAATCAGATTACAATGTCATCCCTAGGAGAACTTCCCTTAACAACCTCTAAGTTGTTCCCTCCACCTACCATGAAAAGAAGAAGTTCCCAACTCTCAAAGGAGTCGGCCTTGTGTAGAATAATCAACAAGAGGCTACATCATCTTATCTACTCTCAATGAAGGGTAAAGGGATCTCAAAGACTTTGATAATCAAGAAGTCCCAAGCTTACTTATAAAGAGATGAAGAAAGGGAATGAACAACTCTAATGGAGGAACTGGAAGAAATTCAGCTTGGCACTGATGAAACCAAAAAGATTACAATCGAATTAGAGCTGGCCGAACAGCATTGAGGAGTAATCATCAAATTCCTCCATGCTAACATAGATGTTTTTGTTTAGGCCCTAAGATATGCTATAGATATCCCTAGAAGTGATAGCTCATAAGCTATCTATCGACCGACACAATAAGAGGGTCTGATAGAAGAAGAGCATCTCGGGTCAGAGAGACAATAAGTGGTTATAGAAGAAGTTGACCAGATGCTAAAAGTAAGTTTCATCTAAGAACTCTAATACTCAGAATGGTTAGCCAATGTGGTGCTAGTCAAGAAAGGCAATAGCAAATAGAGAATGTGCGTCAATTACACTGACCTCAACAAAGCATGTCCCAAGGATAGTTTTTCCTTACCTCAGATAGATCAATTGGTTGACAGGAGCGCCTACCATGAAATTCTTAGTATCATGGATGTCTTCTCAAGCTATAACCAAATAAATATGCTAGAGCATGATGAAGAAAAAACCAATTTCATCACAGATCAAGGTACTTATTATTACAAAGTGATGCCCTTTGGTCTCAAGAAGACAGGAGCAACCTACAAAAGGTTAATAAACAAGATCTTTAAAGATCAATCTGGTCACAATGTAGAGGCATAGATGACATCCTGGTGAAGTCCAAATAGATTGACTCCCACACTGTAGATCTCGAAGAAGCCTTCTCCATCATATGTCGGTATCACATAAAGCTCAACTATGTGAAGTACACCTTTGGTGTACTATCGGGCAAATTCCTCAAATTTATGATAACCTAATGAGGAATTGAGATCAACCTACAAAAGATAGTAGCCATTTAGGAGATGTCTAAGCCTTACACAATGAGGGAAATCCAAATATTAAATAGGATGACAGCGGCTTTGAGTCGTTTTATCTCCAAGTTGGCTAAGAGAAACATTCCCTTCTTCAAAGTCCTAAAGGGGGGGCAAAGGACCCAGATTTGAGGGTATAAAATTGTAATAAAATGTGATTATCAAGTATATATGAAAATAAGTTAGTACATATATAAAACCCTCTTTCCTAAACTAAGAGGAATTGAGATTTAGAAATTCACAACATGAAAATTAGTACGTCGAGCGAAATAATCCAAACAAGGAAACCCTCATGTATATCCCATGTCTCAAATTGTGAATCGCTAAATTCCAACTCCATAGTCCTAGGAATAAAATAGTGAATAAAAGAAAAACAACTCCAAACTTCATCAATACAAGTCACATCAAATCCTTATACTACCCTCGGGTAGTTGGTACAATCACAAGGATAAACATCCGGTAATGTGAAGCTTGCATGAAATATGTCATATAGAATGACCTCAAAATCATACCCTACTCTCGGGTAACTAACATGAATGAAATATGTACAATGCTCTATGTGAAACATACTAATACACATGGGTGAACTACGGTCATAAGAAATCTCTGCTTAAGACTCAAGCTATTAAATATTTCACAATACTCTCTCTTACAAAGTTTTATAGCTCATCGCATCATCATGCGAAACGGACTACCTGTTCAGGTATCCTAAGAAAATATGACTCACTGGCCTCATCGCATCACCATGAGGAATGGACTACCTCCTCGGGCATCAGGTAGGGATCATTAGCCTCATCGTATCACCATGTGGAACGGACTGCCTCCTCAGATATTCTCATCGCATCACCATGCGGAACGGACTGCCTCCTCAGGCATCCTATAAGTACAGCTCATTAGCCTTATCGCATCACCTTATGGAACGGACTGCCTCCTCAGACATCCTCACTGCATCATTATGTGGAACGGATTGCCTCCTCAGGCATCCTATAAGTACGACTCATTTGTCTCATCGCATCACCATGTGAAATGGACTACCTCCTCAGACATCCTCATCAACGGTATACCAAAGCACCACCCTAGGCGATACTGAGCTGTGCCCATCAACAGTATCCATACATACACCTATACTATTCTAACTAATCATCTCCTAGTTGTGGTGAAATAAAACATGAGGTTACCCATTCTCGAAGGTCTATGCATATTCGAACCCAACTCATCCTCCTCATGCACACGCACGTGTTTCGTCGTGCGAATCATACTTCGTGCGTGCGAAACATACAAATGTGGAGAAACACAAATACTCAAATCAACAACATATTGGTTGACCGAAGTATGCCATCGGTCGATCGGTTAATGTTGTGCACAAACATGCATATGCAACTTAGCAGGGATCGGTCAATCAAATCCTTCGTTTCAGTCGACCGACCCGAGCCTTACCTGATAATGGATTTCAGTTTCGGGTTTTGATCTTCAATTCATCAAATTGATATTTTTATAGGTAAACACATATAATTAATCTTGTTTAATATGATTAGGGTTCAATTAGCTACATGAAGCACAATTAATATATCTAGGTGAATTATATAAACCCTAACATGTTCATGTTCATAAAAACATCATGAAAACTAATAAATCTCAATGAAAACTCATGTTAAAATTTATTTTAGATCTCAAATCCAAATCAGAGAATTCGTTTATAAGTTCTAAAACAAAAAGATTGAATCTTTGTATCATATACTTTAAAGAGCAATTCTTATACTTAAACTAGGTTTTAAGGCCAAACAAAACTAAATAAAACTTAATAAATCAATAAAAATGAGGATGTGATTGGAGAGATAAAACTCACCTCAAAACTCATGATGAACTCCCAAACACGCGAGAAAATAGATCCTCCTTTGCCAAACGACGACGATCTCATCCTCTTCTTAGTATTTTGCTTCACAAAGTTCTCAAAATTCACCAAAAAGTGGTCTAGGGTTTTCAAGGGTAGAGAGTAGATGCTAGGGTTTAGAAATATGATTTAAAATATATTTTTTGTGAAAAACACATGTATATATAGAGGAAAATCCGAAACAACCAAATATGACCTGAAACAGGAAACCAAGTCAGACTAGAAAAATAGTCTTCAGTATTTTGGCTGTAACTTTTTTATCGACCCTTAGAATGAGGTGATTTAAGATGAGTTAGAAATATATTGAAGCGACCTACAACTTTTATCTTTTGAGTTTTTGTAGATTCAGAGTGTATCGGTGTGTAATGTATATATATTCTTAACTGGTCGTATTTCCATATTCGAATTGCATCGGTGTATAATGTATATATACTCTTAATTAGTATTAAATCAATTACTATCATGCTCATTCATTATTAAATAATATTTATTATAATATAACTCATTTAATACTAGTTACCATAGTATTTTTAAAAAATTTTACAAGGTTTTACACATATACTATTGTTTGTGGATAACAAATCTTTTATACGCTTAAATGAACTTAAATACCTTATAGTTTATCAAAATTATACTTATATACCTCCACTTGTATCTTGCTACACTTTCTTATTTTAGATAACATATGTTGCTACACTTAAATATCCTAATGTTTTCTAAAATTTTATGCTTGTACCTTCTGTCTTGTTACTTAAACATAAGAATGGTCTTTGTAATTTTTCTATATGAGTACCATGGTATAATTTTAGGACAATTCTATGTTTTTCACTCTTTTCCATACATACTTTATAAACATGCAATTATCTATTAATATATTATTATACATTACTAATAATTAATATATTGTAGAGTTTTACAGACCAAATTATACAAACTCAAAGTAACATATAATATAATTAATTGATAATGATAATTAATTTTGTTTAATTAGTATTAGAATGTAATATCAAAAAAATAGGGGTAATATAGTCATTGGAAAATTTTTCTACAACTCTTTCTTTTAAAGGGAGTATGATTTGATAGTCTATACTTACGAAATCTAACAGCTATGCATATAGAAAGAGATTAACACTTAAATGCAAATTGAAATTAACTAGTGATTTTAATCCTATATTCATATTCTCCTTTATTGATTTCCTTCATCTTTACGTTCACTTATTTTTTTGATTTGATTTTGTTTTTTATTTGTTTTTATTTTGTTCTTCTCTTTCTCTCATGCTTTCCTCTTGTTTTAGCTTTTTATTTTTGTGACAACCTCTACCAAAAGCACACACCACTTTAATTTACCACATTCATTAGTTTCCTACACAATCTAAAAATCTAAATAGTATTGTTTCTCTAATACTCTCCTTCCCTGAGGATAGATGTTTATAGATACTATAACATGATTATTGTGCACTTACAACTTAGAATATTTTTATCCGCACTAAGTTTTTAGTGTTGTCGCCAGGAAAGCCGATTTTAATTAGAATTTTTCTATTTTTGATCCTTTGAGTTGTGTATTTTATTATGAAGGGAGAGAGTTGAAAAAGAAGATAGAAGACTTGTGAGAAGATTTTCTTCGAGAGTGGTTACCCCCTTGAAAAGGTAAGTTCTTTTTCTAGTATTTTTAGTTCAACCCTTTAGTTAGACTTTTCACATTAAAGATAATCAAGAATTTATTAAAAAATAAAAAAATCTCTTATTGACTATAAGAATATCCACCCTCTACTTGAATAACTACTAAACAAGTTAGTAAATTTAAATAAGAGCTCTATTTCTCATATTTATTTGTTTATTGAACCTAATTGAAAAAAGTAAATTTTTATTTTTGCGTAATTTTATAGTTGCTTTTAATTCTTAGGGTTGTAGTGCATATAGTTAGTAAGAACTCGCCAAAGTAGTTCAAGCATGTTGATTTGAACACTCTCTTGAAAATACACTTAAGAGGAAAAACCCCTAATTAAGATAAGGTGAGGGATTTCATCACCCTTTCCTTAGCCCACGAGTCACTAATTCATCACTATAAAAACATAAGCCTTCTAAAACTCATTTTAGACGTTAGCCCTTAAGGATTCAAGCTCATTAAGAAACAAGGAATCCTTAAGTGTTTACTTAACACCGGTAGTGTCTAAGGCAATATTTAGGGATTGCTTAAGGCGCTTTGCATGGAAAGTTGTACTTAATTGGTCCTTGATCTCTCTCTAGTACTATCCTCACATAGCTAACTGATCAAGTAAAATTTAATTATTTTACTAGAGGAGTTTTTGGATAGGAGTTGGTCTTTTGAGTTTAGGATTAACCATAGAATTAAGGGTGATTATTTCAAATGATTGATCTTGATTTATCTAGTTAGTTTTTTTCTTTTATCCTTCTTCTTCTCTCTCACTAACATTTTAGATCTTTTAGTTTCCCTTCTAATAAATAAAAAAAGAAAAAAAATTATAGATCTTTTTCTTAGATATTATATTAAAATTTTGAAAAAGATCTTTTATTAGTGTATGCAAGTTTGGATTAGGGCTAATACAAATTGCATAATTCGTGTTAAATCTATTTTTAAAACACAAGAAATGGCTAATCCAAATCCACCCATTCTTTAGGATATGTGTTATCCTACTAGGATTGCAATCTCATTTTGCATTAGACTTTTCAAAGTTAATAGTGTTAATTATGAGCTTAGATCACTTCATAATCATGCTTCCCTAAGTTTTTAGGTAATGAGTCCGAAGATGCCTACATTTCTATATCCAAATTTGAAGAAGTTTATCTTATAATTAAAACCAGAGAGTTATCTAAGGATACAATTAAGCTCGGATTTGTCTCCTTTGCTTTTAAGGATAAGACTAAGAAATCATTGTATAGCTTGCCCACAGATTCTATCTATATTTGGATGAATTTGTTACCTTTTTCTAAAGAAATTTATGCTAGTTCATAAAACAATGAAGCTTAGGAATAATATTCAGTTTTGTAGGATAATTTTGGGGGAACCGTTCTAGAAGTATTTTGATAATTTTAAAGATCTTCTTATCCAATATCATCAACACAGTTTGGAGAAATGGTGTTTATGCTAAATTATCTATAAACGATCAATTACTCTTCAAAGATATCCTTAGAATCTATGTATCAAGGGGGTTTCATGAAGAAAAACATGGATGAAGCTTGAGAACTTTTAGAAATTTTATTTAGGAAAACCATGTAGTGGGAACATGTGATGAAATAATTTCATCAGTTTTAGCAACCAAATCCAGTGGCCCCTAGAGTCAAACATAGCTTTTGAAACTAAGATAGCTAAAATTATGCATCAGTTGGAAGCCCTAGAAACCAAAGAACGAGCTCTAGCTCAAATCAACCAAGTTTCTTCTCCAGTATATTATAACTACTTATCTCTAGTCCAAATGTTCTCTCTTAGAGAACAACCAGCTGGTAGGTCAGGGAACGCTGCATTTTAGTATCCTGGAAATGATCCATTTTCTCTAACCTATAATTCAGGTTTGAGAAACATCTAAATTTGGCATAAAATCAAAGAAATTCTTCAAAAATTAAAATTTAACTCCCACTTCAACCAAACAATTTCTTAGGAACCATAGTTTCTTTCAACACACCAAACAATTTTGCACAATCAAATCCTACATACCAAAATTAGCCTCTTCAAAATCAACATGTAAATCCTATTCCACCAAGCCTTGATCATGACAGACATTTTAGTGTCTTAGAGAAGGGTCTAGAAACCATAATAAAAGCATCTACACAAACCACCAACATGTTAACTCAGTCATCCAACACTCTCACTTCTTCATGCAAACAACCAGTCAATTGCTCAATTCTAATACTTAAGCCACAGCTAGACTAGAAATCTAACAAATCAACTAGCTAGTGTCATGAGTGAAAGAGAGAATGAAAATTTTTTGAGTCAACTTATTGCAGACATTGGATCAAGTCTAACCACTATTGTAAATAGTAGTAGATAGCAGTGCTACTGTGGTGCAAATAGTAGTAGTGGAGTCTAGCACTACGATTTCATTGACTGTGGTGAACAATAGTGCTTGTGAGCATTTTTTTTTCTCTCACCAAAACGCTTGTAAGCATGAAATAGCATTAAATAGCGGTAAATAGTGCTCATTTATCCATGCTTGAAGACTTCAATTTTGTGCCAAGTTTCACATAATTAACACAATTATGTTGCTACTAATTAATAATTTTATATTGTTATGAATTTTTCTATTAAATACTTGAATGTCAAAAGAATGGAACAAATAACAACCTTTTAATAAACGTGTATGCTTTTTCATTCTATACAATACTTTTGTTAAAATTATGTGATTGTTACATGTCTATTTTATGCTCAGGATCTTATACATCATTAAATATGTATTTGTAGAATTTTTAATTCTTTTATTTTTCTTATTTTTTGGAATATTTATACACATTTAAGTTGAACCGCTATTTGACTTTGCACTTTTTACCGTTATTTTGCGACTATAGCCCCAAATAGCCTTATTGATGCCTTACTATTATGTGACATAATTGCTATCGGTAACCTTGGGTCTAACCTATCCATCTCAAGTGAATGCAATTCATACACTACGGTCAGGGAAATATGTAGATAATCAAGTTCGAATGCCTTTGGATCAAACTCTATCTTCTCCTTCTCCTATGAAAATACCCAAGGGAGAGATAGATAATGTTCTGATCAAGGTTGGAGATTTATTTTTCTCGTTGATTTTATAGTTTTGGAAATACAATCTGTTTTCAATGTTAAAGGTTAAATCCTAATTATTTTAGGAAGACCCACCTCCAATGCTTTGATCAATATAGAGCTGGTCAATTGAAGTTGTCCTTTGTGAACATGACTGTTGATCTCAACATTTTCAACCTAGAAAACCAGCTGAAAAATCCATCAGATCAACCTCTAGAAGTGAACTATATTTAGGGAGTGTCAAGTGGATAGTTATATGGGGAGTGCGGGTCACATCTTACTGATCTAAGTTTTGAAGATATCAGTAATGAAGAAATCAAGCTTTTTCATGAAGCACTTAAATTTCTACAAAAGATGGACCAATCAGGTCATCATGACTAAGATTGAGTTCTTCGAGGAATTAGAACAATATTAGGACCTTTGGTCCAATCTAAGCCCAACATTCCATTGGTGGAAATGTACGTCGACGACATACACCTTGATTTTGGTTTGACTGATTTCTCCTTACCAAACAACCATAAAATAATACAAAAATTAATGAAAATACCAGAAAGAATAGAATTCAAACTTATAATAGAGTTCAACATTTTACACATCTTTAAAATTCAATGTAGAATTTTGAAGAATAAGGTAGGATTTAATGTAGGACTTAAGCTTTTCATTTTAAAACTTTATTCTACATCTTTACTCTTTATCTTATAATAATAAGAATACTTAAAAGAATTTATTCTTCTCTCATTTGAGAGTTTCTTGTTCTTTTGAAAAAAAGAGGAAAAAATAAGGAAAAGAGAAAAATAAAAAAGAGAAAAATAAAAAAGAGAATAGGAGAAAAAGAAAGTTTTATGCTACAACCTGCTCGTACCAAAGGTAATTGCATATTTTTATTATTTTATCATTGTTCAAGATCAACCAAATAAATATAAACACTTCATTTCCTATCTGCTTTACTTTGTGTATCATATAACTGGTATTGAGGACAATGCAAAATTTAGGTATGGGGTTGTTTCCGGTAAAAGTTGCTGTTTTCATTACTTGTTCTCTTTTTCGAGATCTGTTACAACTTCAGGCGTTACAACAGAATTTAAATGAAAACAAAAGGATTTACAACTTAAACGAAAATAAACACGAGAGCCCGGTTTGGTACGGTCTCGCTTGCGTGGGTTGTTGGCCTGTGACGGGGACGTCGATGTCCGTGGACCGCCGACTCTTCAAGATCCTTGCCGATAAAATCCGGCAGAGTTTCGTCTATCCGCGTAGGATATAGAAACAGAACCTCGTCGATCCGCGCAAGATCTAGAGGTTATAAGCGTATATCTCGGCTAAAACGAGATAATAGCTCTTCTTAGTGTCACCGCAAAGGAGCAACACTAAGGATCAGAGAGGGGGGTGGGGTGAATGAACCTTGATGAAGAATTCCGACTCCTCACTCCGGCAGGGCTTCGCCGCTTCAGACTTTAGAATTTCGGATCTCGAGGATAATCCCAAGACCGGAAATTCTTCTCCAAGAGCTAAATCAGCGCCAAAATCAAGAGCCCCTCACAATGGAGGCCTAGGGGGCTATTTATAGCCAAAAGGAGAGGGGGGGGGGGGCTGATATGGACACCCCTAAGAGGAGAGACACCCCCCTAGGGGTGTCTTGGCCAAGCCGGGACACCCCCCATGGGGTGTCTCGAGCCAGCCGAGACAGCTTCGTGTGTCCCCGGTTCAGCCCGGGGCTGTGCCGTTGTCCCGCCGTTGACTCGCCGTTGACTTTTTGTCCGAACTCGGATTTGGGTGATTTCGGATGCGTTGGAATCGTGACGGCGAGCTCTGTAAGCCCCGATGGTTGGATTATCTGTGGGGTGGTCGAGGCGCAGCGGGCGTTGATCTGATTGCAGTGATAGCGGGGTTTTCGGTCAACCCGTATCCTTGCGATTCTGACATTCTGTGGTTCACGTAATCCGTCGGTTTGCTTCAGTCGCTCACCGGCATCATTTGAGCTCTTGTGAACCGGGTAGTGACGTTCGATCGCCGCTCGTTGACACCGAGCTATGTTCGGGGACCTATCGGCAATTTTTGATGCCTACAGGGGTGAAGACTAGCCATCTTTTCTCTTTATTGTATCATTTCTTCTTCTTTTCTGTTCCCTTTTGTTTCTATCATAAACTTAATTATGTGGGATAAGGTGGATTTGGTAGAGCTTAGAGTCCCTACAATCCTCTTTGATGGCTGATCACTCTGAGCAAAAAAAGTTTCCTACACAAATGTGAAATGTTAAAGGATTAGAGTTGGGTTCTCCAGTGGTTCCTCTGATGATCAAGTTAGTAATGATCATAAGGGAGAAAATGTATGAAAGAAGTAATTTAAGGGTTTTTTTATCATAGAGAACGACATACCTCTATGCAAAATACAATCTGGATATTTATAATGAGCAGAAAAAGGTAATCGGATAACTTTGACCAGGTCCATGTAGTCAGCTTAGTTAGCTGACACTTTACATGTGTCGGCAGTTGGTGGTCTGAGTCATCCTTGCATTTAATATGGCAGCGATGGAATGACTAAGGTGTTTGTGTGGTTCAAGGAGTCATTATGATTTCAGCATGGGAGTAATGATGGCTCTGGCCATGCATTTAATATGATAGTGATTAGCTGGTGTTGCTAGGGAAGACGAAGCAGATAGGTTCCTCCGTAGTCCAAGACACATCGCCGAGTCCAAATGGAGATTCCTTTTGTCTCGGTCCTTCGAGAGAGTCTGAGTAAGGACGCTTTTTGTCTGAGGCTTTTGAGAGAGCCCGAGTGAGGAAGCCCTTTATCTCGGCCTTCAAAGTGCTTTAAGGAGAGTCGACATTCGTGAGACCCGAGTTAAGTTTTGTGTTATAATGCTTATCTTAGTTAGCCGAGACACGTGTTGTCCTCTCAAGGGTAGTTTATACTTAGCAATTTCTATGATGCAACACCTTTATTTCATATTTTCTTTTCTTTTTTCTTAAAAAATATAGTCACTTTCTGTCTTGATAGAGTTAATTAATAATTGATTTACTTGTTGAATTTTAAACTTTCTAATTTTTAGTTAATATTATATAGCCTTTTATGATAGCTTTAAAAAAATTTAAGAAAATATTTTTAAAGTATTATACCTTGCTATAGCTCTAACTTAGGGTTTTATTGGAAATAAGTTTTTCATACTTAACTTAGAGCAAATAATAATTTCTCAAGTCCTCTTGATCTAAATATTTCTCAAGGTACAAACACACACACATAACAGGAGTTGTGAAAAATGGGCACGAATAAAAATCTTAAACTCCAAGGTAATTTTATTTTTCTAAGCCTAAGCTGACTGAGCAATTAAGTCTAAGGAGTATGTCTATACTTAGTGACCTAAGCTCAATTGGGTTTGGATCCATTAGCCCAATGCTAGTTACATGGTCACTTAGAAAAGCTTAATAAAGTAGAAAAATCTCACTAAGGAATAAAAAGATACATGTATGTATGTGTTGATGTTAAATCATCACACGGTCAATAATATCCACGGTTGCATAGGGGTGAGGTTGATGAGGGGCTTCTTCCTTCCCCTAATATCCGGTTCTGAGTTGGGTTACTGAAAAGCCTACATATGTATAAACACGTGAGAGGATGGGGACTGGTTTCGCTGTGGTTCCTCCGACGATCAAGTCAGCTAATGAACTTGAGTGGGGAAAATAAAGAACTATGAGAGTTCTTATGTGTGTAGTTTAATTTGTAGATTACTCCTAGAAGATCAGATCTTCAGAACAGAATTTTGAATCCCCCTATAAATGAGGGAATAGTACATGTATTTATAGTAGTGCCAAAGGGGCATAACCATCATTATGGCTGAGCACAGGAGGGCGATGATGAAATGTGGGCCGGTGGCTGCGTCAACCCTCATTTTATAGGTGTCGGCTGGCGACTGGAGAAGAGATCATGTTGGCATTCAATGGAAAGTGATCGAAGGCATGTCGATGCTGACTTGGTCCGATGAGTCATAAAGACTATCGGAGCTAGAGATAGGATAATGCCTACCAAGCCTTAAATGCGACTCTAACACGTTATTAGTGGGAGAGGCTCAAGGCTAAAGTTCTCCTCCAGCTTCACCGAGAAGCAACGTCTTTCGAGTCGTCATTGGTGAGACGTCGAATAGCTGGTCGACTGGACTCGCTATGAGTCGTCTTCGACAAAAAGGGTGACAAGTACCGCCTTTCGAGTCGACATGAGGGAGTGTCGACTTGGCGAGTTAGCTGAGTTGTCGTCCTTGCTGGTCTATGGTTGCCAATTTGATTGGAGCATTGCATGTAGATGTACACCTATCTATTGCTGGCAAAGGGTCACACTTAGGTGAGAACACCATAACAGTTAGCCCCTTTCACTTGGAGTCAGCTTTAGCCGGGTCCGAGTGAAATAAGAATTGCTTTAGACAAACGTGGGTGCTTTAAATACGAGAACTAAAAAGTCCCTTCGAATTGACATGTCTGACGCCACTACACGTTCTTTTTAACTGTCCTAGCTCTGGTTTTCCTCGCATATTGCGGGATACTCGAGGTGAGCAGGCTGTGTCTCGATTCATGAGATGGCGCTTCTAATTCTAAAAATTGATCTTGGCCATTGGCTAGAATGTGATCCAACGGTTCTAATCTTGGTAGTTGTAAGGTTAGTTGCCTATATATAGAACCAATAGCTAGAGGGATGGCGGTTACTGCCTTTTCAAATTCTCTTCAGAGAACTTAAAAATTTCCTGCACATATTTTTTAGCGATCATCTCTTCAATCTCCAATAGCATCTGAGCTTGTTGATCAGAGAGCTCTCCTGACCAGAATCCACTCCAAAGTGACGCAGTCCTAGATGAGGACATTCTCTAGGAGGTTTGACATCCCTAAAGGGTACGATCTGATAGCTACGACGAGGTCAGAGGCTATATTCGATCATGGGCCAGAACAAGACCCGCTATATCTGAGGCACTTAGAATGTAGGTTGTGGTTTCCCTTGCACCCCTTCCTCCAGCAAGTGTTCACAGCGCTAGGGGTTTTGCCGATACAGATCAAGCCGAATGCCATCGCCATCTTGGTGGGGGTTCATAGTTATCTACTACTAGCTGGCGATAAAGCCATCCCTACAGGTCCTGGGCTGGCTGGTGGTTGTGAAGGAGAATCAGACTGAGCCCCACTTCTACTTCCAAATGGTGGGGAAGTTCAAACTAATCACTGGCCCTCTAGACTTGCACAAGTATTAGAAAGAGAAGTTTGTCTAGGTCGTGGGGGATGACGTGGAGTTAGGCTGCACAAACTAGCCAAAGATAAGAAGGGAGGCACTCATGGAGTGTGACTTTCTAGAGGCCGAGAGGGATGCGCTCAACTAGATCAAGGCATATGTTGCTCTCGTCGAGTCGACCATCTGCTTGACAACTTGATCTTGTAGGTTGTCGGTATATCGGTTGTGCCTCCTTCTGATTAGGATCATGAGAGGGCTTTAGCCCTTGTTGTAGGGATAGCAGGAGCGACGACAGCGCCTACTATTTCTTTGGATGCTCCCGAGGAGAGGTCGTCTTCTAGGCTCGTGAAGCATACTCGCCAGGATATTCCTCTAATGGAGGTTGAGACGGCCGAGGAGGAGCATGTTCCTTCCCTCGTCCATAGACAGAGTCGGAGGGATGTGGAACAGGTACCCCAAGTAATGGCCGAGATGGTCGAGACCGACCTCATTCGCCTAGATGAGTCAGCCTCAGGAGAACCAGTCGAGGCTCCTTAAGAAGAGGGAGCTGAGGCCAGGGCTTTTGCCAGATAGGGAGAGGTGTTCGGTCACCGTGGTGAGTCGACTTGTTAGGAGAAGGAGCAGGTCGAGGAGATAGTGTCTCCCGTAGGGATGAAACATCCCTTTCCTCAACGTGTCACCAACATCGGAGAGGAAGAATGGGAGAAGATGAGGAAGTACCTCATCGGGCCTACAGGGGTTGGCTCTCAATATGGACAGGAGCCTGATCTGGAGCACCGCTACGAACCCAAGGAGCACCTCAACGTTCGGGGGACTGTACTGGGCTCTCGCTAGATTTAGCAGAGGGCAATCGCACAATTCTAGCTTCCTCATGATGCGGAGTATTTGAAAGAGGTCCTGGATGTTGGCCTCCATCATACCCTTCGCAGCTACTTTATCTGAGGTGCTATGGTAGAGATAGAGTTATACCGCCTGATAGATCTGGTCTGGACCACTGATCTCAAGCTCCTAGGGGAGGTTACTTCCCTAAGGGCTGATAGACAGGCCGACTCAAAGTGAGTCATGGAGACGCCAGCCCCAAGTGTTTTTGAGGTCGACGGGCTCAAGTGGGATCTAGAGGAGAGCTAGAGGAATGCCAGAAGGATGGAGGAGGCTCTCTAGGAGAGGGACCACATTGTGGCACTAGCTGAAATAGAGAAGGAGGCGGCGGTGTATACGAGGCGCCGACTGGGAGAGGAGCACTTGGACGTGGAAGGTGGAAGCACATGGAATGGGGCTTGATCTTGACGTGGATGAGGGAGAATCAAACAAAGGAGGAGATTACTCGACTCCTCCACATGCTGCTCCTAAGGGTTCGCTGCCAGTGACTCCAGGAGCAAGAATGGACTTCTCGTAGCCTCTTAGGACTTTCATGTCTCTCTGCTTTTGTTGTATATGTGTACATTGAATTTTGTAAATATTCCTTATAAACGAATAAAGAAATATTTCTAGGCCTAAAATTGCTTGTCATGTACCATGCAATCTCAATTTATGTCTTTTGAATGACTTAGCTTCATCATAGACTTGAACTACTAACTCGAGGGGACTTATCCTTCGTTAAGAATATATGTCTTGAACTCGAGTAGTTATTCCTAATGTGTTAGTTTTTTGTCTAAGTTATGGAATCAATCTGGTTGGCTGCTTTAGCTAGTTGACGTCTGAGCTTATTGGGTGCGTGTCTAAGAGAGAGTCTTCAAAGTCTATTGTCAGCTATCAAGGGTCGACTAGGGACTGATTGACTGTTCACCGAATAGACGTTTGGTGAGTTTCCAGGAGCCTTTATTGGGTAGGTGAATTATCACTGTGGGAAACGACATGATGACGTTGTTAGTTGTCAGAGAGTTATAGTATCACTTCAATTCTCGAGCGAAGAGGCACAGAGTAAAGGGGGCGGCGCAGAGTAAAGGGTGCACCGACTTTGTCAACCGGTCTACTATAACCCAAATAGAATCATTTCCTTTCTTTGATCTTGGCAATCCTATGATAAAATCAATAAAAATATATGCCCACTTCCGCTTAAGAATGGGTAAAGGCAGTAGGGTTCCTACATGTCTCTGATGTTCTAACGGCTAGTTTCCAGAGCCGTTGCTGAGTTGGTTTTTTGGTCTTTTCTTGGCTTTCTCTTGACTTTGGGGTTTCTATAAATACCCCCTTATACCTCAGTTCTTATATACAATCCAAGAAATGTTTTAAAAAAAATTTAAAAGTAAGTTTGATTTTAAGTTTGTTGAAGGGTTTGGTTTGTGAAGAATTCCATAAGAGGAAGTGGAGATCAATTCATTGAGCTTCAATCCATCTCTCTCTCTCTCTTATCATCTAGAGAAGTTTTCCTAAACTCAATTCTAGCTTTTATTTATAATTATTTATTGATTATCATTTCTATTAAGCTAGTATTTACAATTGAGTTTAGTTGTTGTTATTTTAGTCATTGTTCACACACACCCACATGAGCTTATTGTATTTGTATTCATAATATAATTGGGTTGGTAAGAGTTGTAACATTGAGTGTGAGCTTTTATTGTGTTCTCATCCATATTAGAGAACAATCATTTGTTGTATTTATGCTTTTTGTGAGATACACTTTATAATACACTTATACACCGAGAGGAGTGTGTGGTGAGAGTCAGTGATCATCCCAAGAGGAGTGGCGTCGGTTGACGAACCTAGGGAGAGGTTGTAACCGAGCACTTGAGAGAGACACGGCTAGGTCCAACACTTAAGAGGGTGTAGAGTGGGTTTGCAAGAGTGTGAGTTGTAGAGTTTTCGGTTAGCTAGAAAACCGAGTGTGTAGAAGTTTCGGCTTCCAAACCGGGTTGTGATAGTGGATTTCTCCCTAGGAGTGGGGAGCGGAGACGTAGGACGGAAGGTTCGAACTCCGTGATCATATCGTGTGTTTGAGTTTGCTTTGGCGCACTTAATCTTATGTTTATATTTCTTGTCACCATTGTCCATAGATCATTATTTATATTATCCACTATCTAGTTCATTTTGTTTACCCTTGTGTTAGTTTCATATCCTTGCATATATATATCTCATAGTATATCTCTTTGCTAGGATATATTTCATTGTTCATATTGCTTATCCTAGCTCATTTATCTTATTATATTTCAATCTTTCTAGGATAACTTGTTAATAGTTTTAATTGGCATTTAAATCGGATTAGATTAGCATAAGACCCTAATCACACACCCCCCCCCTCTAGGGTCTAACAATTGGTATCAGAGCTTGGTGCTCTTTGATTTAAGGACTAATCGCCTTGAGTTAAAGATCCAAGTTATCTTTTTTGTGCTAATCTAATTTTTTATTTTTGCATTTCTTGCATATATATAAATTATGGATATGAATGATGCATCTTGTTTAGCCTATGATTCTAGTATTGCTTCTAAATTCAATGTTTTCCCTTATGCTCAATGGTGTCTTAGATTCAAAATATTTGTTCAATCTAAAAATATTAATTTATCGAAAATCATTGATTGTGCTTATATTGTGCCCACATTGGAGAAATCCAAGTGGAATAAAAATGATAAAAGATTATTTATTATTAACAAGCTCTTGTTGGAATTCTTACATAATGCATTTAATTCTTCTATTTCTAACAAGTTTGTTCATTTTGATAGTGCTTACACCTTATGGAAACTTATTGAAGCACATCAATGGGACTTAGAGGCGATCCGAAAAGATTTGGAGAATCCCGCTTCAAGTTCAAAAGGAGTGTCATGCACACGAGCACTAGGTGATAGCCCTAGTGAGGTTTGCGAGTTTGAACCCGATAATGATTTATCTAGTGATGAATTTGCTTGTGCTAGTGATAAATTATTACATGCCTACAACAAATTGCATAAAGATTTTATTGAATTACAAAGCAAGCATGTCATTTTAAAATCCGATCATGAGAAGCTAGCTTCCAATTTTGATATCATTTTTTAAGAAAATGTTGCTCTTAAAGAAAATAATGATATGTTAAAATTGGAAAATGAGAAATTATCATCATCCATTTCTAGCTTATCTCATGAAAAAGATAATGTCATGTTAGAAGTAGAGAACATAAAAAATGATATGGCTTCTTTTATAGATGACTATTTATGTTCTACTTCTAATAAAAATGCATATGTGCCTAATAATGATGAGTTGAATCTTGTTAAAAACCGCATTTCATCTTTAGATTCAACTCTAACTACATGCATTAACAATCACAAGAAGCTTATGGATATGTGTGTCAAGACTAAGTCAAAATCATCCACTCATTATGCACACATGTATAGCAAAACTTATAAGTGTTCAATTTGTGGCTGTCAAGGTCATTTAGCTAAGTTTTGTTATGATGCACACAAACATAAGAATTCTAATGCTCCTTTTGCATCTCATGTAGCTTTTTCATCTTATACACTTACACATTCACATGCTCATTCTCACAAAGTTCATCATAAGCATGCTAGTGTGTTCAAGTGTGATCATTGTGGTCGTTTTGGTCACTTGGCAAAATATTGTTTTGATTTGAAAAAGAAATTACATTTACCAAATGTTTCTAGTTGACCACATGTTTCTAAATGTGATGTTTGTGGTAGATTTAGCCATTTGGTGAAGTTTTGTTATGATTTGAAAAATATTCAAACTTGTCAAATTTCTCAAGTAAACCACCTTTGTTTAATGATGTTTCTCATTTGCGATATAATTTAAAAGAAAAACCTTTATTTGCAAATGATTCCCGTGCACGAGCTAAAGGTTCAAAAAACAAATGGATCTCTTTCATTGCACAAACTGCAATCGGAAGGGTCATTTGCAAGATTATTGTTTTGACCTTGCTAGTGCACCATATACGCCCAAGAGGGTTCATAACCCTAGGGCTTTGAGTTTAAATAATAGGGGTCATATCCCTAAACTTTTTGGTACCAAGAATTCTTGGGTACCAAAACAAATTTGATTTTTAAACCAAGAATTTTAGTATTTTTTTCTTTTTCTTAGTTTTAAAAAACGTGTTCTAAACTTTCTATATGAAAACAATTTTTAATTGATCAAATCTTTTGTTTTCATGATTATTTGTTTCATTTTTGATGAGAGGTTTGTGTTTATATAACCCTCCGGGTTTAATGGGTGTTTATTTTCAAATCATGTTTACCGGATGCTAGAATGATTATATGAGTTGGAACAAGCTTAAGAGATTGATATATTGTTGCCTCTCTTGAAATTCTTTTATCAAAGATTTTGTTTTAAATTATTGCTTTGAATTCATTATATTTCACTTATATGATGATATTTATGTGTTTGTGCTTATGGATCACCTATTCGTGCCTTATAATGTATTCCATATGTGGTTTGATCAAATCTCACAAAGAAAATTCTCTTGATTAATCAAACATCATTTTTGGATTTAAACTTTGATTTATGATTTCTTTTGGTTAATTTATTTTCATTTGAAAACTTTTTGCATGATTCTCATGTTCTATCTTTTGATTTCATAAATCTATTTGTATACACTATGTTTTTATAATTATGTAATGAGACACTTCTTTTATATTAACATATTTATATGTGTTCTCATTATCTTTTTGTATGTGAGTTATGTTTAGCATGTTTTTAATCTATGCTTTCTCACATATGTATGCCTTAGCATTCATTTCATATATGCATGAGGTTTTTTGATAGGGGAGCAATCCCTATATCTTTCTATATTTTTATACTCACCCATGCATATTGATAGGGGGAGTCTTCGCTCTCTTCATTCTTGTTGTCTTTCCCTTTTTGATGTTATCAAAGGGGGAGAAATATTATGAGTATATTATTTTTAGGGGTTTTTGCTTTTAGACCCATTTGTTTTCTCTCATTTATCTTTAAACCCAAACACTATTGTTTGTATCTTTAAGCCCAATTTACTTTTTGTATTTATCTTTAAACCCAATCTAGTCATCTAGGCTATTAAGAGTAAAATGTAACATGTTTTGGACTTATTTGCAAAATGATGATATTTTATAAATAGGAAACGCAATTTGAAGAAATCCTTTTGTAACATGATCATTTACATGTTTATATACATTTTCTAAAGTTTCATAATTTTTGGACTTCATTTGTTATTTTTAAACATACTTTCAAAAAGTCCCAAAAACTGTTTTAAAACCTGTAATGCCATGTATCTGTTCGCGGTCGACCGTCACGGTCGACCGCCCATGAGTTCTAGTCTCAGGTTATGTTTTGTTGGCTCGTGGTCGACCATAGTGAGTCCAGAGACTTTCGCGGTCGATCGCCACGGTCGGCCGTCGCTTGTCCAGAGCCAAAGTGCTGTTTTTTATTGCTCATGGTCGACCGCCGAACAGTCAAATCTGTTCTAACGGCTAGTTTCTAGAGCCGTTACTGAGTTGGTTTTTTGGTCTTTTCTTGGCTTTCTCTTGGCTTTGGGGTTTCTATAAATACCCCCTTATACCTCAGTTCTTATATACAATCCAAGAAATGTCTTAAACAAATTTTAAAAGAGTTTAAGTTTGATTTTAAGTTTGTTTAAGGGTTTGGTTTGTGAAGAATTCCATAAGAGGAAGTGGAGATCAATTCATTGAGCTTCAATCCATCTCTCTCTCTTATCATCTAGAGAAGTTTTCCTAAACTCAATTCTAGCTTTCATTTATAATTATTTGTTGATTATCATTTCTATTAAGCTAGTATTTACAATTGAGTTTAGTTGTTGTTATTTTACTCATTGTTCACACACACCCACATGAGCTTATTGTATTTTTATTCATAATATAATTAGGTTGGTGAGAGTTGTAACATTGAGTGTGAGCTTTCATTGTGTTCTCATCCATATTAAAGAACAATCATTTGTTGTATTTGTGCTTATTGTGAGATACACTTTGTAATACACTTGTACACCGAGAGGAGTGTGTGGTGAGAGTCAGGGATCGTCCCAAGAGGAGTGGCGTCGATTGACGAACCTAGGGAGAGGTTGTAACCGAGCACTTGAAGAAGACATGGCTAGGTCCAACACTTATGAGGGTGTAGAGTGGGCTTGCAAGAGTGTGAGTTGTAGAGTTTTCGGTTAGCTAGAAAACCGAGTGTGTAGAAGTTCCAGCTTCCAAACCGGGTTGTGATAGTGGATTTCTCCCCGGGAGTGGGGAGCAAAGACGTAGGACGGAAGGTCCGAACTCCGTGATCATATCGTATGTTTGAGTTTGCTTTGGCGCACTTATTCTTATGTTTATATTTCTTGTCGCCATTGTCCATAGCTCATTATTTATATCATCCACTATCTAGTTCATTTTGTTTACCCTTGTGTTAGTTTCATATCCTTGTATATATATATATATCTCATAGTATATCTCTTTGCTATGATATATTTTATTGTTCATATTGCTTATCCTAGCTCATTTATCTTATTGTATTTCAATCTTTCTAGGATAACTTGTTAATAGTTTTAATTGGTATTTAAATCGGATTAGATTAGCATAAGACCCTAATCACCCCCCCCTCTAGGGTCTAACAGCTGCAACTCTATGCAAAACTTGACCTCACTCACTAAAGGTAAACCTGGTATATCTTGAAAGACATCCTGATACTCTGAGACCACTCACGTCTTGCTCAAATCTGCACCCCGATCCTGCAACATCACCTCCTTGGTGTATGCTAGAAATAACTCTGCAAATTGGTTGCCCGGTAAGGTCGCTACCACTAACTCCGATCCATCAAAAGCTCTCAAGTTGGCTGTCTTCGCAAAATAGTTGATACTCATATTATAAAACCCTGATAATTTATGAATAATATAAATAATGTGTGATAAATTATGATATGTAGATATTTAGTATGATAAATATCATTTAATGGTATATGAGTATAATGCAATGTGTTTTGAGTATGAACAAGTTCATACAAGAGAGAGAGAAGAATTTAAACATGCACAAATGGCCAAACACATGAGTATTTGGAAATGCCCAGTCCGGTCGACTGTAGTCCGGTCGACCGCCACAGTCGACCGCGAAACCTGCAGACTGTTTTAAACCTGTTTAGAGTTGATTTCAGATTTCTAAACCCATATTCGTTCTTCCTTGGTATATATATAAGTTTTTCATGTTTTATTCAGTATTCCTAAGAACCCTAACAACCACCAAATCCCCCAAACCCTAGTTTGATTTTTTGGAGAAGATTGGAGGTTTTCAAGTTAGGTTTTAGTTGATTGGCTTTTGGAGTGGAGATCTCCTTCGACGTTGTTTCTAACACGTTTTCCTATAACCCCAGGCGAGTATTATCTCTGCTAATCTCCCTCCCAGTTTTTAAAAGGTTTTTAAAGAGATTTAAACATGTTTTGTAGAGCCTAAACGACTAGATTATGTATAAAAGATAACTCTTTTGTATTATATGTATAAAGATTAGGTCCTTTCATGCTAAAAAGGTTGAGCACGAATTTCACATATGTATTTAAGATCAAAAGATGATTTCAAAACGTTATTAATCTAAAGAAAGAAGTTTGATTTTTCATTTTGAGCTTTTATGCATGTTTTAGGGTTTTGAATATAAATCAAATGCATAAAATCATGGTTATATATGTTGAATTTGTATCCAGATATTCCTATCTACTGTAGCATGTTTGTATGCAAGATTCATGAAGTTTTTATCATGTTTGAATCACATAAACACGACTGTACACGACACACAATAGAAACTAGAAAAATAGCCTACGGTCGACCGCACCTTAGCGGCGGTTGACCGCGTGCAGGACAGAGGCTAGGTTAGCCTCTAGAGCCCGTCGCGGTCGACCGCCACGGTCGACCGCCAGTCTGTTTTGGCTGTGCATGTTTATATGGCTTGGTTTTGGTTTGTCGAGCAGATTTCTCAATCTAATGATGATAGACTATGATGTTAGTGATTGTTTAACACCTGGGATGATGGTGAACTTCAGATGAGGACACGCACACCGAGATTTGTGCATGTATACTAGATTGTATTAGATTAACACACTTTCGACATGAGTTAAACTGATAAACACATATGAATAGTGTTGTTTTAGATGTACCCAGAAATAGGGAGATGAAACCTATTTGTCGCAGAACAATTGAGTAAGAGTATTACAAAAGTATCGTTATTACATATATCCGGAATAAGGAGATAATAAATCCTTTTGCCGCAGAGCGATTGAGTAAGAGCATTACAAGAGTATCGCTATAGCCCGAGATGATGCACACATAGATATTTGATCAGTTATAAGTTTTACTTCCATGATGGATTACCCGTGAGTAGGGTATTTACTTTGAGATTTTGGCACACCCGTTATGGACGACAGTTATATTTCATTTTGGTTTGGTTGGAATCCTCTTATATTAGAGCAGGCTACTCGGATGTACTTCGAGATGAGAAATTTATTCTTTATGTTGGAGATTGGAGTATGTTTCCTTGACTATTTATTTTTCATTCATAGAGAGCTATATAAATAATTTGATATATGTATGTACTGACTCTATTTTCTTATATACTCCTACCCCTTCTCCTAAGGAGAGGTAGTGATGATCTCGCTAGCGCTTTGACGCTCGTTGTTCCCCTCTTTTAGGCAGCGAGTCTGGCGCACGGAGAGTCGCAGGTTGATGGGACATCTTAGTTGTCCGTTTAGCTATTTATTATATTTTGTAGTTATTGTAGAACTCCACATATAGTTGATTATTTTCAGACTCTAGATTGGTATTTTATTTCATAGAGTTGAGAGCTATTGTGAGACTTTGTTTATTTGACTCGTTGTATTTGAGATTTAGTTCAGACTCAGAGATATATCTACTTCATTATAGTTAGGCTCATTATTAATATTTTTTATGTTTCTTCTGTGTATATTTTTAGTGTTGTTCGATTTTGATTATTTACATGTCTGTACCTTCATCTATTTATTGTTTCCACTAGAGAAATAGTGATTGTGATGATGAAAAATGTCGTAGCATGATGTTTGGTGCTTAGCAGATTTGACAATCCGGGTTTTACCTAGGACTGTAGCCTTGTGTGAACCCTAGAGCGTCACAGTTGGTATCAGAGCTCTAGTTCTAATATCCTTAGGATCATTCATGTGTCATATCATGGAGTTAGGATAGAGTTTCCTAGGGATCATGTATACAGTCCGCTAGGAATCCCTAGTATGAGTGAGGGCGTATTATATATATGTACGCGGAAAATCTACAAAATTTTTTTATGAACTATTTGCTTGACTAATAAAGCATGATATGAGACATATGTGATACGATTTACTTATTGGTATATGTTATATGCTTCATGCTTGAGATCCTATTTACTACGTAATATTCTTTACTTTGGAATTATAGATGTCAGTAAGAGGTCGTGGACGCCAAGTGACTCGTGCTCAGGGAGTTGAGTAGGAAGATAGGGAGCCCGAGCCATAGCAGGCTCCGCAGTACTTAGTGGATCTCATAGCACCATTGGCAGCTCGTATGGTGGCTATTGAGGAGCAATTAGCAGCCCAGGTTCGTCAAGAGACTTTCGTTCATGAAGAGGCACCCGTACAGGAGTCATCTATTCGGGAGGAAATACCAGAGAGGGCACCAGTGGTCCCACCGACACCACCAATTGATAACGGAGCATCTTATCAGGAGGCTTGGCTTCATTTAGTTAATAGGTATCAAAAGTTGAAAGCACCTGAGTTCTACGGTTCGACGGATTCTATTGCTGCACATAAGTGAAAAGAGGATGTGAGCAACATCTTAGATATGCTGAATGTTAATTCGGTGCAGAAGCAGAGGCTAGCGGTTTTCAGCCTCAAGGGCGATGTGGGAGGATGGTATCGACTTCGCTTCACCCCAGAGCAGAGGATGACGGTTTCATGGGAGACCTTTATATATCTATTTGATGAGTAGTATGTTTCGGCTGCAACGAAAGCCGGAAAAGAGTTAGAGCTGGCTTAGTTAGAGCAGGAGATATGTCTATCATGGACTTTGAGAGTAATTTCATGTCATTGCTTAGATTCACTGGCATGTGGCACACAGAGGAGCGACGGGCTCAGATGTTCCTGATGGGACTTCGTCCAGGGTTGCGCCGGTATATAGTATCTCGGAGGTTTCGGTCAGTGCGGGAGGTCGCAGATGCTGCCATGGCTCAAGAGACTAATACAGCCATATTCAACAAGGGCAAGGACAATGGTAAGTCAGGGTAGTACAAGGACAAAGAAAAAGGGAAGAGACCATTTGGAGGCTCAGAAGGACCCCAGCAGCAGGGTAAGGGTCCGCATCATCAGGGTCCCCATAAGAAGGGCCATCAGCAGGACCAGAGAGCGCAGCAACAGCACCGATTCCAGGGAGCTTGTTACAATTGTAACAAGATTGGGCACCGAGCAGCCGAGTGCCGCAGTGCACCCGTAACAGGCTAGCAGGGCAGGACTCAGCAGCATCAGCAGAACCGCACTCAGGGACGCGGTCAGGGCCAGCAACCAAGGATTAAGGCACCTCCAGTAGTTCCGAGGATTGAGGGATAGGTTTGAGCAGTCCAGGAGATCCAGCAGAGGCAGATAGCACCATTCACTCCAGGCGATGCAGAGCAGCAGACCGGTAGAGTGTCTGCAGTAGTTCCTCGCGATCATGGCGCGAGCGGAACTGTGGTGGAAAGTATGTTCCGTGTGAACTCCTTTCTAGCATGTATTCTCTTTGATTCTGGCGCTTCACATTCTTTTATCTCCTACGATTTTTTGATTAGACTTCGGCTTGCAACTCAGCCGTTAGATTTTCCTTTATCTGTATCTACTCCGTTGGGAGAGATGACTCTGTTAGAGAGTGTTTGTAGGAGATGCATCATCAACTTGGACGATTCTGAGTTCGCAAATGATTTGATCGTGTTGCATATGTCTAAATTCAATATGATTCTTGGTATGGATTAGCTATCTTCCTACCATGTGAGTATCGACTGTTTTACGAAAACAGCCAGTTTGCAAGCATATGATGGATCAGAGTTAGTGGTAGCAACCTCCAGAGGCAACCAGTTTGCAGAGTCATTTCTGGAGTATGTACAAAAGGCGATATTGCGGGATCAGGGGGCAGATTTGAGTGAGATGTGAGTAGTCTCCGAGTACCAGGTGTTTCCGGTAAAAGTTGCTGTTTTCATTGATGTTCTCTTTTTTTGA